>SJYV01048073.1:20021-36164 GCA_006410875.1 Neotragus pygmaeus | reverse complement strand
AAGTCTGAATAACCCGTTTGTCAGTTATCCTTTCAAATAAAAATGGTGTTACATGAAAAAGCCAGTTGTTTCAGCTTGCAACTGACATCATGCAAGTCTTTAGGACAACTTTTAAACTTCAATATGCAGCAGAAGTGCGTTGTTACATATTTTTAATTGAAGGATCATTGCTTTACAGTATTGTGGTGGTTTCTTCCAAACATCAACATGAGTCAGCCATAGGTTTGCCCATGTCCCCTTCCACTTGAACACCCCTCCCACCTCCCTCCCCATCTCACCCCTCTGGGTTTTTACCGAGCCCCAGTTTGAGTGCCCTGAGTCACACCACAGATTCCCATTGGCTGCTTGTTTTACATATGCTAATGTATGTTTCATGTTCTAGCAGGAGTGCTTTTTGTGTGCATCCCATTTTGTCACCCAGAATTTAAAAGATTGTACTTGAGACCTGAAGTTTAATAAAATTAATGTTTTCCATTGTGAGTACACAGGCGTGAAGACTATAGTGACTATCAGGACATTTTGGTGTCACTGTTTTAATTCATGCTGATTTCTAGCGCTTTTACTCACCACGGCTTTAGATTGTGGGTGCCAATGTCCATACAGTGAAAAAAGCGATATTACCAGAGCATTAATATGGAAATACTTTTGTCTTTGTGGATTCCATTAAAATTTTCTTGGGGACTCTGAGAACCATTGCTTTAGACCAAAGCAGAGGCACCTTACTTGGCCTGATTGGAGAAGGGTTGGGGGTGATAGGAGGAGAGGGGTGAGAACCAGCTCATGGATGAGATGACTCCCTAGCCGAGTCCACAGATGAACAGGTGTTATTCAGTGAAAGAATGTAGGAGATAGTGTGTAGAAAGTGCCTTACTTTTATATTTGTTGTTGTTAGTCGCTAAGTCGTGTTCCACTCTTTGCAACCTCCTAGACTATAGACCATGAGACTTCTCTGTCCATGAGATTTCCCAAACAAGAATACTGGCATGAGTTTCCTTCGCCTTCTCCAGGGGATCTTTCTGACCTGGGGATTGAACCCAAGTCTCTTGCTTGGCAGGCTAATTCTTTATCACTGAGTCACCAGGGAAGCCATTTTTATATTACTATATAATAAATTATTGCAAACTGAACAGTTTAAAGCAACACTTCTTTATTATGTCACAGTGCTATAGGTCAGAAGCTCAGGCCTGGAATGGTGAGGTTCTCTGCTTAGGGGCTCACTGGCTGAAATGAAGGTGTCAGCTTGATGTGTTCTCATGTGAGACTGAGGTCTTCTTCCAAGCTGATGTGGTTGTTGGCAGAATAAGTTGTGTTTATGGGATTAAGGTCTCTCTTTTCTTGCCGGCTGTCAACCAAAAGCTATTTTCAGCTGTTAGAGGTGACCTGAAATTTCTGCTATGTGACCCTCTCCAAAACATGGCAGTTTGTTTCTTCAAAACTGGCAGACAAATTCTTTACCTTACAATCTCCTGCTTCAGAAAGAGCCCAATCCCTTTTCAGGGTTCACCAATAGGTCAGGCCCACCCAGGATAATCTCCTTGTCCATTAACTCAAAGTCAGCTTTTCTTGGACCTTCAGGTTTTTTTCTTCTACATAATGAAATGTGATCATCAAAGTTAAATTCATTCTATTTACAACCCCACCCACATTTAAGGGGTCCTAAAGGATGTGTACTTTGGGGGTGGGAATCTTTCCAGAGCATCTCAGAATTCTGTTTACCACAGAAGGACACAGGACAGTTCAGGCAGAGATACACAAATGAAGGGGATCAGAGCTGTCATATTTGAGGGTATATATTCTGTAGGAGAAATGATGAAAGGAGGGAGGAAAATTATGCACTTCACAATGGTCCTACTGGCTGCTCCCTGGGCTGTCAAACTACACCTGCTTCAGTCGTGTCTAACTCTGTCACCCCGTGGACTGTAGCCCACCAGGCTTCTCTGTCCATGGGATTCTCTAAGCAAGAATACGGGGGTATGTTGCCATGCCCTTCTCCAGGGGATCTTTCCAACCTAGGGATCGAACCCACATCTCTTATGTCTCCTGCATTGGCGAGTGGGTTCTTTACCCCTAATGCCACCTGGGAAGCCTGTCACACTACACTATCCTCGAAGATCCTTTGCCTTCTNCGAGCACTGGAAAGCAAAGTCTTAACCAGTGGACTGCCAAAGAAGTCCCAAATATTCCTCTCTATTGAGTTAAATTAGTTTTTTTTCTGGTTTTTCAATATCTTTTCTCTCTCCCTGCCTCCTTCCTCTCTTCCTCCTTTCCCTTCTTCTTTCCAATGTGTACTAATGGTTCTTGGCACTGGGGCTATCGAAATCAATACAACAGAGTCTGTCTCATTAAGAAGGGTAATTTCTAGGGAGGAGGGAAGACGTGTAAAGAAATGCCATAATTCAGTGTGATGCAAAGGAGAATATGATCACTTCTTCCTCATAGATGCAATGGTCAGTGAAGCTTCCACAGAGGGTTCAGCTTCTCAGCTCAACAGAAGCAATGAGTAATTTTCATGGAAGGGCTTTTTAGGAAAAAGAACAGTATATGCAGAAAACAAAACTTTGGAACAGTGGCAAGTAATGATCTATTCAGCTTTAATTGGTTGTATTCCATTACTTGTCATTTAGACCCCACCATACTCTAGATAGAATTTCAGGTCATTTATAATATACATGCACTACCATAAGATTAACCAAAATAAAAGAAAAATAAGTGGATGAGAAAACAGGACAGAGAAAATGAGAGGGAGAAAAATAAGATAAATTTGATATACAAAGCACATGGTATATGATTCTGTCTACTTGCCAGAGGAAGGTCATAAATTTGGATCTAAGCCTGTTGGTGCCAACCCAGAAAAAGAGAGATGCAATCAATTATAACACTTAGTGTCCACAGGATTAGAAGGACCAGTTGTTCAGAAGAAGCACAACTATTCCTGGTGTTGAAAAGAAAAAGGGATTTCTCCCATGGGTCTCCACAAAGAGGACATTTAGTAATTCTGGGAATAATGTTCCCAGCAACATCTTTATAGCAGTATCGGGACACGGCTCTGAAAGCTATTTCTTACAATATCTTCAGCATAAGCTAATGACACATCTCCAAGGTGCCAGTGAATTTAAGTATTTTTATGTTGCTCAAGGTTAAATATTCTGTCAGTCTTTTGATTCTTTCTTTCCTCTCTCTCACCCTCTCTCTCTCTAATTAAGCCGAGATAGGGGCTGAGCTATCTGTAATTAAGATTTTTCTCCAGGCTACAGTCCTTGCAGTGATGCGATGTGGTGTATGTTCTCTTATGCATTGATCTGGGTGCTAGTTGGCTTTATGTCTTTTCATTGGGTTCTTTAATTTATGATATAATGATCTCATCAATTTACTTATCAGTTTTTCCACAATTATTTCCCCTGTTTCCTCCATTAGATGATGAAATTCTTGCAATAGATAAAGGAAAATCCTCAAGAGCACGTTGTTCTGGGGTTCAGCTTCAGTGGGTCTGATGTAGCTGACTTTACTGCTTTTAGGTGATATTATCTGACATTGATTGTTCTTTTTCCTTCATTTAACAAAGTAATATCTAATTCTTTCAATATTTCCTGATCTTACTGTCCTCAAAAACATTGCCTAGTACATTAATTCTTTGATTCAGAAAATCTTGCAACTTTTATTTTAATATCCTCTCAATGCAACACATATAAGAGGTATCCAAAAATAAAGATAAGAAATGTTCCAGATTCCAAGGAGGAGAAGACAATAATAACTTTGGCCATTTTCAAATGTGACACATTTATTCAAGTGTAAATCTAAAGGGTTTTAACTGTAAGATAAAAGGGTCTGTTAATTTCAGTATTTAAGTTGAATTCTGCAACATTGACAGACCATATTAGATTTATATTGTAATTTGTTTCTACCTGTACAAATATATCACTTTTGTAAGTCTAGAATGATTTGCAAAATAAATATTATATGCTAACCTAAATAATACTTATATCTAAGTATGTCAACTCTAAGTTAATCCATATGTAGGACTATTCATAAGAGAGCCAAACAAAATATTTTAGAAATGCAATGCATCAGAACAAAATAAAACAATAGGAAGCTCTGTCATAAGGTTTCACTGGATAGAAGTTCTAAGCTATAATCTTGGTTGTACAAAGGGCTGAAGGGTAGGCTATTTATAAAATGATTGCAAAATGATACACAACATTTCTCCATGGGAGTGCAGCTGCGGGGAAATGTTTTTCTTCTTTGATGACCTGAGCATTCTACCCAAGGATCTTACAGAAGAAATAGACGATAGTTCTTAATATAAGGCCTAGTCTAACCCACNAAATGATTGCAAAATGATACACAACATTTCTCCATGGGAGTGCAGCTGTGGGGAAATGTTTTTCTTCTTTGATGACCTGAGCATTCTACCCAAGGATCTTACAGAAGAAATAGACGATAGTTCTTAATATAAGGCCTAGTCTAACCCACTTAATGAACTAGTGTAAAATTCAAATACAAAACACAACACCTCTCAGAAATCATAATACAAAGAAGAAAGTCATTAATGATATAACAATGATCAAAAGATTGTGGATTGAGGTATGAAAATAAATGAAGAACAACCAATGGGAAAAACAAAGCCTGTTTATTCAGAGCTTGCTATAGCATGGGGCCAACTATTATCCTTTGCCTTTTGGCAGAAACTCCAAGGCAGGCAGAGGAGTAGGAAGCTTTACAATGGGAGGAAGCAGGGGCTTCAAGTGTGCCCTGATTGGATGCTATTGGCCTAAGCAAGCTGTAGGTAGGCTAACTGGAAGTAGAACATCTGATGTCATTGGTTAGGCATGCATCCTTGACTTTCTCTGGTTGATCCTAAACTGGAAACAGGGGTAAAAATTAGGGAAGCTGTCAGTAATTAATCAAGTTTGGTCATTTTGGGACAATTGTTACAGAAGTTAATCTTTAGCTTCCTGGATTGTTACCCGTGTAAATAATCTGATTTCTGCAAATCTGACTTCTAGCAGACTGGGTTCCTGCACTGATTACCATAGATAAGGGGCTGGCTTCCTGAGAAGGGTGTTGTAGGTTGTAGGTTATAGAGTTCTGTTTTCACATATGATCTGCCCAATGTCCATTTGTATATTCAGTGTCTTTGAGGATAGGAAGGTCTTCATGTTTACGGCTGGCTCTCTGAACTTCCGGAGACGGCCTCCTAGCTCTGCAGAGATGAGTAGATCCTAGAAACAAAACGTGGTTCACACAATGAAATTAAAACAAAAATCACTTTTATTCATTAATTTAATATGGAAATTGTCTTTTCCTGGGAGAAATGCAAGTTTAGGGACTAGAATAAGAACTGGAACTGATTTTTCTCTCAAATGATGGTGAAGATGATGGAAAAGGGATGGATGTCAGAATTATTTTAGTTTGATCTCCTTCCTCCACTCCTTGCAGAATAGCTCAGCTTCTCAGTGGTTTGTAGAGTTTTAAGTGGCTTCTTAGATGATTATTGAATATGCTTTTGGCTCTTGGTTCCCTCCACTCCCAATCCCTTATGTTCCTGACCCTGGGACAGGGCAGGAACTCTGCCTGCCTGGTGATGGATACTCTCACCCTCAATTCCTCCTGAAGAAATGTTGCCACTCTTGCTTTACTGCATGTTGACAGGGTAACATTTAGAAAATCAATGAAGTGCTTCATGTGCTTCTCCCTAGGATAGAGGGAGAGGAAAATGAGGGAGATTCACAAATTTTTTTCAGTGAGAATAAAAAAAAGAGATACTATTGAGTTCTTAGAATTTTGCAGCAAAGCAGTAGACTTGAGAGGCAGATGTAGTCAAGAGAGATGGGATCATTCAAGTTCTTCTAGACCCACACTTACTACACCCACAGGCAAGCCTACAGGCCCTTGCTCACAATGTTCCCTCTGTATCTTCGCCCCAACCACTTTAGGGCAAAGCATAAGGCAAAGGGGGACAATGCTGGGTGTTTTCATCCAAGAAAGACTAAAACCAACCAAATAAGCTCTCTAAATATCTGTGTTTTCAATTCTTTCTGTGATTTCACAGTAGGAAATGGATTTTGCACATACCACATACACATACATACACACCGAGGCTCACTTGTGTGCACGCACACACACACTATAGTACATTTCATCAAATAATGCTGACTCTATTATTCTGTTCTTTTCTATTTTATTCTGTTCTTTTTTGTTTTTAACGTATCATAGTGATAACTTACTAAAAATCATGACCAATAAATGGATCATGTCCCTGAGTTTGAAAACAGAGGTTAAATTTTGTCTTTCTCTAAATAGAATTCCCATTTTATATTTAACTCATTTTTTTTTCCTGCTAGCTATCATGTGGAGAGGAAATATCCAAATAAGTATAGGGAAAAGAAAGAACAAGAAAACAAAATTGACATTTATACCACATCTAACTTGTAGTGTGAGTAAAATTTCATGACCCCATCTCTCAAGATTCTTCTTTTCAGTAACTCATAGTTCCTCTTCCCTGGCCTCCCCACCCTGCTAGAATTAATTTGTTCAATTTACCCACCGTATAATGTACTAAATACTCTTATGTCCCCAGGATTGTTCTGGGCCTTGAATATAAGTGGTAAATAAGTTAGTTATGGAGCATTATATTCTATTAAATCAATATTTTACCAACTGTAAAGACTTTAGGAAAACAAAGCTTCTATTAGGAGTAGGTGGTATTTACTTCTCAAATACACTTATGCAAGGTCATCATTTTAACTTTTCTTTCAGAATTTTAAAGGGAACAGTGTGAGGTAGAATAAATCTGCTCTCATGGGATCAGAAGCTAGTATCAGCCTGGCCAGTGAATGCAATGAGACTTTCCTGGGGAGGAGGAGGGGCCTTCTCTTTCTTTACAAAGTTACATAAATACATCAAGAAGAGCATGCAGGTGATATTTATAGGAAAAGTTAGAAACTTATCCAAAATTTGTCACCTCTTCATTCTAAAGATTTGTTTGTAAAAGTTTATTTTTGTGAATTCGTAACATTTAAAACATTGCACATTTATTGTTTACACAAGAATTAAAAAGTGCTTGTGTACAACCTATGCCATTGAAATAACCCAAGGAAAAATTAAGCATTAGAAGGGTGTGTAATGTAACGTAACAGCAATATAATAGAAGATGTCAGTAAACTGGCTATTCTAATGAAGCACAGTTTTGCAGAAATATTCAGGAAGTCACTCAGGCTATATGAACTCAGCTGGACAGGTGGACAGAGTTGGGGACACAAGATCCATTTACAAATGGTTGTTGTGACAGTCTTCAACTATGAGCTTGAAGCTTAAACTAAGGAAGTCAAATTAGAATTTTTATTATCAATTGTTCTTGCTTACTGTCCAGTCCAGTTCAGTTCAGTCACTCAGTCTTGTCTGACTTTTTGCAACCCCATGAATCGCAGCACACCAGGCTTCCCTGTCCATCATCAACTCCCAGAGTTCACCCAAACTCATGTCCATCGAGTCAGTGATGCATCCAGCCATCTCATCCTCTGTCATCCCCTTCTCTCCCGCCCTCAGTTCCTCCCAGCATCAGGGTCTTTTCCAATGAGTCAACTCTTCACATGAGGTGGCCAAAGTATTGGAGTTTCAGCATCAGCCCTTCCAATGGACACCCAGGACTGATCTCCTTTAGGATGGACTGGTTGGATCTTCTTGCAGTCCAAGGGACTCTCAAAAATCTTCTCCAACACCACAGTTCAAAAGCATCAATTCTTCGGTTCTCAGCTTTCCTCACAGTCCAACTCGCACATCCATACATGACTACTGGAGAAACCATAGCCTTGACTACATGGACCTTTGCTGGCAAAGTAATGTCTCTGCTTTTTAATATACTATCTAGGTTTGTCAGAACTTTCCTTTCAAGGAGTAAGCGTCCTTTAATTTCATGGCTGCAATCACCATCTGCAGTGATTTTGGAGCCCCCCAAAANGAGTTGATGCTTTTGAACTGTAGTGCTGGAGAAGACTCCTGAGAGTCTCTTGGACTGCAAGGAGATCTAACCAGTCCATCCTAAGCGAAATCAGTCCTGAATATTCATTGAAAGGACTGATGTTGAAGTTGAAACTCCAATACTTTGGCCACCTGATGTGAAGAGCTGAATCATTTGAAAAGAGCCTGAGGCTGGGAAAGATTGAAGGTGGGAGGAAAAGGGGATGACAGAGGATGAGATGGTTGGATGGCATCACCAGCTTAAAGGACATGAGTTTGAGTAAGCTCCAGGAGTTGGTGATGGACCGGTAAGCCTGGTGTGCTGCCGTCCATGGGGTCACAGAGTTGGACATGACTGAGTGACTGAACTGAACTGAACTAAATAAAAGATGGTTAGGTACATTTACACATAGATGTGCTAAGTCACTTCAGTTGTGTCTGACTCTTTACAACCCTGTGGACTATAGCCTGCCAGGTTCCTATATCCATGGGATCCTCCAGACAAGAATATGGAGTGGGTTGCCATTTCCTCCTCCAGGTTGAATATTCCCAACTCAGGGATTGAATCTTTGTCTCTTAATGTCTCCTGCATTGGGAGGCAAGTTCTTTATCACTATCACCACCTGGGAAGCCCCCTGCATGTAGATAGTAACACATAAAAAGATTTAATTAACAAAATAATCAAAAATTAGGTTTGGCTAGTTAAGGTTTTTGAAACACTAGTACAGGGACTAGTATTTCCCTGGTGGATCAGAGGTTAAAGTGTCTGCCTGCAATGCGGGAGACCTGGGTTTGATCCCTGGGTTGGGATGATCCCCTGGAGAAGTAAATGGCAACCCTCTCCAGGATTCTTGCCTGGAGAAGCCCATGGATGGAAGAGCCTGGTGGGTTACAGTCCATGGGGTCCAAATAATCGAACATGACTGAACGACTTCATGTTTACTTTCACTTTCAGTACAGAGTAAAAAAGGAATAAGCAAAGAAAATACACAAGATCTTTTCTTCAATGATAATAAGCCATTGTAAGTACCATGAGTGTAGGATATCCACAGAGCTGATGCTTATCAGAAGATTAAGAAAAAAATGTTACTGTCAAGGGTCTGATTAGGTGAGGAAGGTTTAAAAGGCAATGAGAGAGAAGATACCGGGAGATTAACTCGAAGGATGCCCTTGGCTACAGTAGGAAAAACAGTATCCGAAGACTGACAAAAATGGATGTCAGATTGTATGAAACATAGAAATGAATCAGAGGAAAATCATACCAGAATAGAAAAAGCATGCTGTGTGTCCAGGAACATGAAGCAAAATTAAGAGATGGGGTAAAAATATGATCAAAATCAGCTATATGGCTGTATAGAACCATGTGAGAGAGTTTGAGAGTTCTATTTATGATCCCCCAACTTTAGCAGTTGAGATTAAAATAAAATTGGTAAGAAAGTGTCAACCTTGAAAGAGCACTTCCTATATACAGAATATTTTTATGATATTCTTTTCTTAGGAGAGATAAGCAAACATAATTACATACTTAACTTTCATAGAATTCATATCTTTTGATTTAAGAAATACTTGGAAATGAAAATATGTTTGCAAGGCAGTGAGAATCTAGCCAGCGAAGTATTTTGTTCACTCAGGCGATGTCAGCGTAGGTCCCGTATCTATCAAGACTTACATGAGACCAGTTCAAACCCTCATCCATTCTGTCTCCTGTGTTAGTCCGGATCATCTACTTGCAGTCACATCCTTTTCTGAACTCAAGATTCTGCAGGAAGAGCTCAGTTTCTACGCAGTTGTGTAACACATCTCATGCAACAGGTGGACTGCTTAGACTTTTCACAATTCCCACAATAAACAACCAAAACAAATCCTTTGCTCCCTCGAAGGCTTTTAGTGGGCAACATATTTTGCTGATATTTCAAGAACATAAAGAGACCAATTAAACTTCAGCTATGTCAACAACTTCAGATTGCACTTGAGACATCCTTTTTTGAAGTCTCAATACTGTCATCTGTGAATATTTATCCAACTTTCCAAAATAGTGACTGAAAATAAAGAAAAGGAATATGCAAATTCATGGTAGAAACTGAAGAGCTACTGCTCCTCCAAGTGTTCCATTAGCAATCTTAATGTAAGTTAAATGCTGGTGACTTTTAGGCATTTAACAGAAGTTAGTACCTGACACAATTCAAATACATCACCCGTTTTATTTATGACTACAGAGAAAACATATGCAATCAAATTATAAATGTAAAGAAATAAAGCTACATATAATTCTATGTCATTTTACAACTTGAAAAAGAAATGGAAAATTGAGAAAGAATGGTAAGTTAATGAGAGAACTTTGTAAAACTGCCAAAATTTAGGAGTCAGAAGAAAGGGTTGCATTTTTCCTCTTTCCTCTCAGTCCTCAAGAAAACATTTCCCAGTGCTTGCTCTCTGATCAATCCCCACTCAAGTTGCCAGATGTAGCAAAAAGTAACCCTCTGTCTGTTTCAGAATATTTTCAGAGACTGTTTCATATAATGCATGGTGGTGGTGGTTTAGTCACTAAGTTGTGTCCTATTCTTTGCGACATGGATATAGTGCAAACGGATCTATAAAAATATTTCTTAAAAACAGTTTTTGTTTACTTATCTGTTAGAAACATTAAGAATATGATTTTGAGATATTGTTTTAACTGAGTTTGAAATATAATTTTAAAATTCCCGGGACTTCCCTGGTGGCCCAGCAGTTAAGACTCTGTGCTTCCAATGTAGGGGCATGGGTTTGATTCCTGATGAGGGAGCTAGGATCCCACGAACTGTGTGGCATGGCCTAAAAATAAATAAATATAATAATAACAAAACAAAAATTAAAAGAGAAAGAAAAAGTTAAAAAAAATTCCCAAGAATTTCAAAATAGAGTACAAAATAAGCAAGATAGAAATGTATTGGGAATTCTAAAGAGGAAAAAGATATATTTTTGTTTACCAACCACTTCTCATTATCTTAGTAAGTTCCTCTGTGCTGTGTGTGCTCAACTGTGTCTGACTTTTTGCACTTCCATGGACTGTAGCCCATCAGAGTTCTCTGTCCAAGAGGACTGGAGTGGGTTGTCATTTCCTTCTCCAGAGAATCTTCCCGACCCAGGTACCAAACCCACATCTTTTTCGTCTCCTGCATTGGAAGGCTGGTACTTTACCACTGTGCCACTTAGAAAACCATGTTCCTCTAAATGAACCCTATTTTCTAGGTGTTAAACAAGTTCACTAAACTTATTGTGCTAACTATTTTATGATATATGTGACTCAAGTTACTATGCTATATACTGTAAATCTGTACAGTGCTCTTTGCCAATTAAATCTCAGGAACAAAAAGAAAAACTCATTAAAACATATAAGAGGATGTAAAAAATGAGCAAAGATTGAGGATGAACTTCTTTCTCTTCTCACGACATACAGAGGAGTGATAAGGAGATATGTCCTGCCCTCCTTCTCTTTGAGGTGATCCAGTTAAGAGACAGTTTTCAAGGATCCAGACAGTTTGCAAGCACCTTCAGAGTCATAATAGAGACTTTGGACCATGGGTATAACCTCTAAAGGGCACCATATGTTTAGGTATTGAAATTACTACAGTTAAAATATTTTAATCATTATTCTTTAGCCACTTTTGATATACACAGGGATCTTGAAGATTTACATTAAGAATTTGCTTGCAAAGCAGATTAATCATCAAACACACATTTGGAGAATATACTCCTTTCATTCTTCCCTAACTCATCAAAAAATGCCAGAATTGTTGAATAAAAAATGAATATGGGGCACAGGAAGCTGCTTATGGGTATATTTTTGAAATAAATCATGAACCTAGTACTTCTTTTCAAAGTTAACAAATCTACATACCCCAATGAGAAAAATATAGACAGTTTACAGTTAACTGAGCAGAGATGCAGAAAAAGTCATAATAAACATAAACCTGCTCTTGGGCACCACTGAACTTTAAAAGTTGGGGTGAAAAGAAATCTTACAAGTTGTTTAGTCTAATTCCTTCGTTTTATGGACACTCAGGAGGCCTAAGACATTTATCCAAGTTTGAATGGCCATTTGGTGACAGGACTGATAATGCATTACTCCTGGTTTCTGCACTCTCCTCTTCTTCACACCTCTAGGTTTTCTCCTGCTTGTAAATCTCCTACATTAAATCTGTCAGGAAGTCCTCTTGATTCTCCCTTGGACTTATCTCTTAGATTTATTCTTTCTTCATTCTCTGTTCCATCTTCCTCATTTCACACCTTAATTGCTACAACTGCCCTCTAATTACTTTCTCTTAGCCCAATTCATCTTATACCTTACCACCCGGCTGATCTGCCTTACACACCATGTTCATCATTTCACACTAGGACTTCCAGAACCTTCTACAGATGACACTCAAACTCTTCACCTTGGCCTGCAATCCCCTGTATCATCTGGTCTTTTCTATCTTTCTAGTTTTACCTTCCTTAGCATGAGCTCTTTGTTCCAGCTAGAAGGGTCTATTTACACATTCTCCCTCTCGTTTCTGCTCTCCTACACTATCATTTTCATCGCCTGAGATGTCCTTTCTTCCTATACTATTTGCAAAAGTCACATTAGTTTCTTAAGCCTATTTTAACACTTTATCTTGGGTGATGTTTCAAGTATGTAACTAAAATAAATGAGATAAAAACTCCAACCACAGAGTACTCCTCTGAGTACTTTTGATATATGCTTTCCATGAATTATGTTCTAGTACCTGAGTACATCTCTAATGGCAGAAAGTGAAGAGGAGCTATAGAGCTTCTTGATGAGGGTGAAAGAGGAGAGTGAAAAAGCTGGCTTAAATTTCAACATTCAGAAAACTAAGGTCATGGCATCTGGTCCTATCACTTCATGGCAAATAGATGGGGAAAAAATGGAAACAGTGACACACTTTATTTTCTTGGGCTCCAAAATCACTGGGGACGGTGACTGCAGCCATGAAATTAAGATGCTTGCTCCTTGGAAGAAAAGATATTGCAAACCTAGACTGTATATTAAGAAGCAGAGACATCACTTTGCCGACAAAGTTTCATACAGTCAAAGCTATGGATGTGAGAACTGATCCATAAAGAAGGCTGAGTGCTGAAGAATTGATGCTTTCGAATTGTGGTACTGGAGAAGATTCTTGACAGTCCATTGGACTGCAAGGAGATCAAACCAGTCAATCTTAAAGGAAATAAACTCTGAATATTTCTTGGAAGGACTGATACTGAAGCTGAAGTTTCAATACTTTGGCCACCTGATGCAAAGAACTGACTCATTGGAAAAGACCCGATGCTGGGAAAGATTGAGGGCAGGAAGAGAAGGGGACGACAGAGGATGAGATGGTTGGATGGCATCACCAATTCAATGGATATGAATTTGAGCAGACTTTGAGAGATAGTGAAGGAGAGGGAGGCCTGGGGTTGCAAAGAGTTGGACACGACTTAGTGACTGAACAGCGACAACAACATCCAGTTCAGTTCTTTGTACATGGGCTGTTTGTACATAAAGGATAGATCCATTTCATAACAGAGATGTTAGGTCTTAGAACTGGTTTGTGAATCATCAGTGAATCAGTAGTGGTTGATTTCCTGGGATTGAATAATGTCCCTCAAGGAAAGCATACATAGAAACTATGAGAAGACTGAGAATGGAACCCAGTCAAGGGAGAAAAGAAGACAAGGGGCCAAAATGAGATGATGAAAAAGGTCAGAGACAGTCAGTGAAAGCAGAATTAGAGAGACAGTGTCATGGAATGGCATATTTAAGGCAAAATGTTTCATGGACTACTACATATATTTTGGATTTAAATTTGATTTCTTCAGAAATCATTTTGTATATGAAAACTCTCATGGTAGAAAAATAAACATGAAACTACAATCCAAAAAATGATTATTTTTAAAAAACTCTTGAAAATATATCTTTTTTATTGAAGTATATTTGCTATACAATATTATATAAATTATAGATATATAATATGAAAGAGTGAGTGAAAGTCATTAAGTTGTGTCTGACTCTTTGCAACCCCAAGGACTATACATTCCATGGAATTCTCCAGGCCAGAATACTGGAGTCGGTAGCTGTTCCCTTCTTCAGGGGATCTTCCCAACTCAGGGATCGAACCCAGGTTTCCCACACTGCTGGTGGATTCTTTACCAGCTGAGCCACAAGGAAAGCCCAAGAATACTGGAGTGGGTAGCCTGTCCCTTTTCCAGGGGGTCTTCCTGACCCAGGAATCAAACCAGGGTCTCCTGCATTACAGGTGGATTCTTTACCAACTAAGCTAGCAGGGAATCCCAGGGATAATATAATGATTCACAATTTTTAAATATTATGTACTCCATTTATAGTTATTATAAAATATTTGTTATATTCCAGTGTTGTACAATATCTTTGTAATTTATTATATACCTAATAGATTGTACCTCATTCATCCCTTATACATACCTCTCTTATACATAATAATACATACATACCTTGCTTGTAAATACCTCCCTCATACATACCTACCTCATACATACATAATACATGCATCCCTCATACAAACCTAATAGGTTGTACCTCATACATCCTCTGCTCTTATATTGCCCCTTGCACCCACCCCCTCACTGATAACCTTAGTTTGTTCTCTACCTTTGTAGACAAATACTTATGATATCACATATGCCATGCCATGCTTATGTTGTGTCTAACTCTTTGTGACCCCATGGACTGTAGCCCACCAGACTCCTCTGTCCATGGAATTTTCCATGTGAGAATACCAGAGTGGATTGCCATTTCCTCCTCTAGGGGATCTTCTCTATCCAGGGATTGAAACTGAGTCTCCTATGTCTCCTGCATTGCAGGCAGATTCTTTACCACTGAACTACCATGGAAGCCCAATATCACATATATGTGGAATTAAAAAAAAAATACAACAAACTGATGAATATAGCAAAGATGATAAGAGTATTGGGTGATGTTTCAAGTATGTAACTAAAGTAAATGAGATAAAAAAGACAGATTTCTTTGAATCAAAAACCTGATTTAAGAACCAAAAAAGGAAGAGAAAAGAGAGAGAAAATAATTTAGGCTGCAAAAAAATGGAGGATAACAGCTAAGCTGTTTATTGTAACTACGCTGCAGGTTATTGCCAAATTATTTCTCCCCACCATGAAACAATTTAGCCTGGCCAGACTATCCCTTCAGGGAGACAAGCTGCTAATTGCATACACCTTGGCAGTGACCTTAAAAAAGTGCTGTGGCTTTGAGAACAACCAAATTACTTGTGTTTGATTTATTATGCCAGCTAATTAAACGAGCCTTTGACTCAATGGTAGTCCAATTTAACTGAGTAAGTAGACTACCTACAGAAATCAACCAAGTCACCTGCCCTTATAAGTATGTGAAGAGTCTAAAGGTATTCACTGGAAAACCAAACCAGCAGTACACAATCACACCCTCACTATTGGGAAACAAAAATTAGAGTCATGAATCATTATAGAGCTGAATGTAGATGCCCCAGATGTATTCCATCGTGTATTTAGCTGGTGCAGCATTTATTCTCAATAGAACCAGCTGCTTCAGCTGAAGAACATTAGGTGACTACTGAACCCAGGATTTTGCTAGCAACCAAAAGACCAACCACAAAATTGCACTCATCTCACATGCTAGTAAAGTGATGCTCAAAATTCTCCAAGCTTCAACAATATGTCAACCGTGAACTTCCAGATGTTCAAGCTGGTTTTAGAAAAGGCAGAAGAACCAGAGATCAAATTGTTAACATCTGCTGGATCATCAAAAAAGCAAGAAAGTTCTAGAAAAACATCTATCTCTGTTTATTGACTATGCCAAAGCCTTTGACTGTGTGGATCACAATAAACTGTGGAAAATTCTGAAAGAGATGGGAATAACCAGACCACCTGACCTACCTCTTGAGAAATCTGTATGCAGGTCAAGAAGCAACAGTTAGAACTGGACATGGAACAACAGACTGGTTTCAAATAGGAAAAAAATTATGTCAAGGCTATATCTTGTCACCCTGCTTATTTAACTGCTATGCAGAGCACATCATGAGAAACGCTGGGCTGGAAGAAGCACAAGCTGGAATCAAGGTTGTCGGGAGAAATATCAATAACCTCAGATATGAAGATGACACCGCCCTTATGGCAGAAAAGGAAGAAGAACTAAAGAGC
>SJYV01048073.1:0-16486 GCA_006410875.1 Neotragus pygmaeus | reverse complement strand
AACCAGACCACCTGACCTACCTCTTGAGAAATCTGTATGCAGGTCAAGAAGCAACAGTTAGAACTGGACATGGAACAACAGACTGGTTTCAAATAGGAAAAAAATTATGTCAAGGCTATATCTTGTCACCCTGCTTATTTAACTGCTATGCAGAGCACATCATGAGAAACGCTGGGCTGGAAGAAGCACAAGCTGGAATCAAGGTTGTCGGGAGAAATATCAATAACCTCAGATATGAAGATGACACCGCCCTTATGGCAGAAAAGGAAGAAGAACTAAAGAGCCTCTTGATAAAAGTGAAAGAGGAGAGTGAAAAAGTTGGCTTAAAGCTCAACATTCAGAAAACAAAGATCATGGCATCTGGTCCAATCCCTTTATGGCAAATAGATGGGGAAACAGTGGAAGCAATGGCAGAGTTTATTTTGTGGGCTCCAAAATCACTGCAGATGGTGATTGCAGCCATGAAATTAAAAGACACTTACTCCTTGGAAGGAAAGTTATGACCAACCTAGACAGCATATTAAAAATCAGAGACATTACTTTGCCAACGAAGGTCCATCTAGTCAAGGCTATGGTTTTCCAGGAGTCGTGTATGGATGTGAAAGTTGGAGGAAAAGCTTAATGCTGAAAAATTGATGCTTTTGAACTGTGGTGTTGGAGAAGACTCTTGAGAGTCCCTTGGACTGCAAGGAGATCCAACCAGTCCATCCTAAAGGAGATCAGTCCTCTGGGTTCACTGGAAGGACTGATGTTGAAACTGAAACTCCAATACTTTGGCCACCTGATGTGAAGAGCTGACTCATTTGAAAAGACCCTGATGCTGGGAAAGATTGAAGGTGGGAGGAGAAGGGGATGGTAGAGGATGAGATGGTTGAATGGCATCAATGACTCGATGGACATGAGTTTGAATAAACTTAGGGAGTTGGCGATGGACAGGAAGGCCTGGCATGCTGCATTCCATGGGGTCACGAAGAGCTGAACAAGGCTGAGCGACTGAACTGAACTGAAAAGACCAACACTGCTATCTCCATATTTGCATGCAGAGCTACTTTCTATTTTTTTGTCTCAAGAACAACTGATAGTTCAAAAGACTCCATGACATTCTCCATGTTATACTCTCCTATAGGAAGATGAAGCATATGTTTATGTTCTTAGTTTCCAATATAAAATTCAGATCAGAACCCCTCCTTTTGTTTTCTGTGGTAAACAAAGGATGTTGTTGTGATGTTGTTCAGTCACTAAGTCGTGTCTCTTCTGTGATCCTTTGACTAGCCTTCCAGGCTCCTCTGTCCATGAGATTTCCCAGGCAGAATACTGGAATGGGTTGTCATGCCCTTCTCCAGGGACTCTCTCTGACTTAGGGATTGACCCCATGTCTTCTGCATTGACAGGTGGATTCTTTACTGGATTCTTTACCACTGAGCCATCAAGAAGCCTGTGGCAAAGAAAGGATGCTGCTAAGTCACTTCAGTCTGGGGTCTACGACCCCAGAGACAGCAGCCCATCAGGCTCCCCTGTCCCTGGGATTCTCCAGGCAAGAACACTGGAGTGGGTTGCCATTTCCTTCTCCAGTGCATGAAAGTGAAAAGTAAAAGTGAAGTCACTCAATCGTGTCCGACTCTTAGCGACCCCATAAACTGCAGCCCACCAGGCTCCTCCGCCCATGGGATTCTCCAGGCAAGAGTACTGGAGTGGGGTGCCATTGCCTTCTTCGAAAGGAAGGATAGCTACGATCAATACTTTTAGTGGGGGAAAAGCACGTATAGTGTCCTGTATCATGTAATGTTCCCTGGGAACCTCAGAATGTGACTTTGGACATAGGATCTTTGCAGATCTAATTAGTTAAGTTAAAATGAGGTCAAACTGGATTAGAGTGAGTTTTAAATCCAATTTCTGGTGTCCGTATAAAAAATGAGAAAATGCAGAGACGTATACAGGGAAGAAGAGAGACTGCATTTTGACTCTTTATCTTTTTTTTTTTTTAGAGTTTCTGGGGAGTCTTTTCACTGAAATGCCATCTCAGCATGGCCCCAGCTCTCCAAATTGCTCCTTGTGTGGGCTCAGCTGGCATCTCCTTTGAACATCGCCATGTGTGCTCAACGGCCCAGGGAATCTGATTTGTATTCTGCGACATTCCCACCCCTTAAAGGTCATGTAACACTCTCGTGCTGAAGAAATGAGCCTACTGGAAGCCTGAGTTACTGCACAATGGGACCCAAGAGCCATTGAAGATTTTCCTTAGATGAAAAGCCTTTACTTTTTATTGCTCTTGGAAGCTGTATTTATTAAAGCCCGACCTCTAAGCTTACTGCGTTAGTAGTTTTTCAAGAGTCTTAGATGTCTGGTCTCCATTTAGCATCTCTGTGTCTGGAGGCAGGTCTCTGGGTTTGGAAATCATTGATTTGATAGGGCAAAGTATTGCTGTTCTTTTCCATGCCGTGCAGTATTATGTGATGGTTCCAGGGACAGCTTGGAAGGCCAAGAGGGCATGTGTTAAAATCTTGCTTGTTTGCCTTCTGCCCTTTAGTATGTTACTTAACACCTAACACCTCAGTTTCTCTCTACCTTATAGAGTTATTGTAAATTTTAAATGACTTAAAATATATACAGGGCTTAGAACAGTGCCAGTACTTTGTAAACACCAGATACACGTGACCTCTTATTATTAATCATGTGCATTATATCTTGGATTGAGATGCTCATTATACTTGGCTAATAACAAATAGGTACATTTCAAAGCCAGGGAGTGGTATTCGAGTTTCTTGTGATTTTTTTTCTCTGTCTACCTATTTTCAGAGAGCTGTTTTTGAGGTCGGGATGGTGATATTATGCTGGGAAAAAAGTGAGAACCAACATCTCAAAACTTTTTTCAGGAAATACTATTTATCCAATCTGATCAAGAAACAAATGTCTAGTTCCTTTGGTTAGTAGAGAATTGAGATCGAAAGCACATATAAACTGTTAAATAATTCTTGTAGATAAAATAAAGTGGTTTCTTATTAGCACCTGACAAAATTTATGCATGAAGAGGTTTGTACAAAGAGGTAATTTGTTCTGAAAGTAAAAAGCTTTGAAGTACAGAGCAAAACACAACTTTGCCCCTGGCTTCTAAAGAGGGAGAAAGTCATGAAGAGGGTCATAGTATTCATTTACTATGGATTCATTCAACAATTTGTTCATTCACCCACTCAGCTATTCAATGAACTATTTAGTCCCAACTGTGGGTCAGGTGTGATTCTACATCATAAGTTCAAAGATGACTGGGACTGTCCAAGGTAGTGGAAATAGGGCCCAGAATATGCCTTAATCGGGGCTTCCCTAGCAGCTCAACTGGTAAGGAATCCACCTGCAATGTGGGAGACCTGGGTTTGATCCCTGGGTTGGGAAGACCCCCTGGAGGAGGGCATGGAAACCCACTCTAGTATTCTTGCCTGGAGAATTCCATGGACAGAGGAGCCTGGTGTTGCAAAGAGTTGGACATGACTGAGTGACTAAGTACAGCACAGCAATATGCCTTAGCCAATACATCTTCCTTCATAAAGTCCAAGGCTGATTTCCCGGTATAATATAGTGCGCTGTAACTATCTGTAGAAAACTATTTCCATAGAGGAACGTCTGTGTTGTGCTTTGTGCCATACTTGAAGCCTGGTGCTTCTAAAAGGGAACAGAGCCAATCAAAAAAGGAAAATCCCACTCTTTTCCATCCAGTGGCTTCTTACACCTTTGTAGTTTATAAATATAGAGTCTATGACACCAGTCAAAACCCTCAGCCAGCAGAGGAGGGCTGACCATCAGGTCTTAGCTCCTCAACAGTTACTGAAGTAGAAATAGTGGGAACTCAAGGTGTTAATGAGAAAGCCAAATAGGCAACAAAATACTTTCAGCAGCAGAGAAGATGGGGTAAAGGAGGTGATGCAACTAGAATTGGACTGTTTAAGTTTTATTTATTTTTTGGCCAAGTGGGCATGTGGGATTTTAGTTCCCCAAACAGGGATTGAACCTGTGGCCCCTGTGGTGGAAGTACAGACTTTTAACCACTAGACCACCAGGGAAATCACTTATTACTGGGTTGAATTGAATGTCTTGGTCTCTTCCAAGCAAAATTCCTATGTTCCTGAATTAGCTAATTCTGGTTTCTAAGGATTTAAAGATGCTGAATAGCAAAATCCTTCATTTCACTACTCATTTCTACCTCATCATGTTCATTTTCTAGGGATTTTGATGTGAGATTATAGAACAAAGTTGAGTAGCTGGTGGTTGATCAGGGTCCCAAAAAGAAGCTGACAGCACATCCAGATGAAGATAATTTGAGGGGAATTTAATAAACAAAATACAAAGCTGTGTCTGAAATCTAGGGAACCAAGGGATGGTGAAGTTACCTGGGACTGGGACAGTGACGCTATTATGACTTGTAGGCTTGAAGGGATGAGGGGGCAGGGGTGTTATGAAAAACCAAAAAGAAGGAGTCATACAGAGCAGGTACTCTTGAGGGGACCTTTCAGCCAAGGATCCAACCAACTCAAGGTGGTCGTATAAGGAAGGAGTCAGAGTAATAAGTACCTTGGCCTCATTTTCTTTCCATTCTCCTATTTCCTGACAGTATTTCCAATTGTTGAACACAAACAGAAGCCAGAAAATGTGGAAATCTACTGATGTAGTTCATACCACATACATTCTTTACAAGGAAGAGCTCAGAGAAGAGAAGGAAGAGTAGATCTGAAGAGGCTGATGAAAGCTACAACAGCTGGTTCTTGTAAACTTTAGTTACACAGTGTTTTCTATGCACAGCAGCTGGACTAGCAAGTTCAAAACCTATAAATCCATGATCCACAAAGATCACTGCCAGAATGATGTCATAGGCAGAAAAGCACAGTCCATGCAATCAACAATCATTTCAGAGCAATTAGTCTTTTACTTGATTTTCTTGGACACTGTGAAGGGATAAGTAGACCAAAAATATTTCTTAAAAATCTGTTTTTCAGCCATAGTTTCTTCAGTTTTTCTCTTCAATATCTGTCTTTTCGGCTCCTGAAATCTCCTCCAGCAATTCATTCCACGTTTAGCCTTTGTCCACCCTCTTTCCCCACATTCACCTTCTGTTCTTCCACCATGAAACCCCCAAATCCTTTGATCTTCTAAGGTAGGGAGGACCCTTGTTAGAGGGTGAAAGAGAGAAAAGGCTTCAGGGCTGCTAAAACATGGGGTAGAGTTTCAATGGGCTGGGGAGATGAAAGCAGTGATATAGTCAAATATTTTTATCCCATTTTACAAGCATAGGAGATACCTAGAGAGACTGAGTAGTCAAGCTCTGATGAATTGTGCCAAAGAATTTTCTGGGCTAAATGGCCTAAATTCAGCGTTAATATGGAGGATCCAACTGTCTGATGACTCTGAGATAAGATGATAAATAAATGAGACCGTATTCTCAAAAAGACCCACTGAAATTGACGCCATTTAGGGAAACGCATGTGATTATTTAAATGACTCACCTTAGGATTATCCACAGATGAATCTAAAGTTCAGTTTCCTGAAGCAGGTGTTGGCTGCGGCTGTAACAGCCTTCCTCTCTCCTTCTGGATCCGGAGATGGAGTCAACAAGGCTCAGAAAGAAATTGGCTGTCACAATCCTTACTGTACACATAGATTCCATTGGGATGAAATCCCAGAACAAGGCAAAATCAATGATAGATCAATGATAGTTGCGGTCATGATCTCTAGGAACTGGCATAATGGATTGTTATTTTTTAAATGAGTCTAACCATGATGGGTATATGTTGGGATCTGTATTAACACTTCAGGTTCAACTAATGTTTACCCCAAATTTTAACACATTAGAAACTGACTTCAGAAAAAAATACCTGTCACTGTTAAGAGTCTACCATATGGTGGTCATCAAGATGCCTTTTCTAGTTCGGATCAGCTGGCTTTTGTAGGGTGTGTACAAATCCACATTTTACAGACCTAGAGATGTTCTACCAGCTGCCCACACCTGCACATGTAGTAAATGGTAGAATTAAGATATAGAACCATGTGGTCAGTTCAAAATCTACATTATTTCTACTTTGTGGGTGTTTTGCTGCTAGAAGCATAATCTGTGTTCATCAATTAGATCAGTCTCAATATTGGGTGATTAGAAATAAATTAAACATATTAAAATCTGAATTAGATATGAGAAAAAGGTCTTTCTTTTGCATTCTGATGTGATTTATGCTCACATCTTTCTTTTGCCTTGTGTTTCCCAGTGATTTGAGTATATTGTACTTCAGGAATGGAGTGGACTTTGGGGTCAGATAAACCTCAGATCCAACCAGTCCATTCTGAAGGAGATCAACCCTGGGATTTCTTTGGAAGGAATGATGCTAAAGCTGAAACTCCAGTACTTTGGCCACCTCATGCGAAGAGTTGACTCATTGGAAAAGACTCTGATGCTGGGAGGGATTAGGGGCAGGAGGAGAAGGGGATGACAGAGAATGAGATGGCTGGATGGTATCACTGACTCGATGGATGTGAGTCTGAGTGAACTCCGGGAGCTGGTGATGGTCAGGGAGGCCTGGCGTGCTGTGATTCATGGGGTCGCAAAGAGTCGGACACGACTGAGTGACTGAACTGAACTGAAACCTCAGATACACAGATGACACCACCCTTATGGCAGAAAGTGAAGAGGAACTAAAAAGCCTCTTGATGAAAGTGAAAGAGAAGGGTGAAAACATCGGCTTGAAACTCAACATTCAGAACACTAAGATCATGGCATCTGGTCCCATCACTTCATGGCAGATAGATGGGGAAACAGTGGAAACAGTGTCAGACTTTATTTTGGGAGGCTCCAAAATCACTGCAGATGGTGATTGCAGCCATAAAATTATAAGGTGGTTACTCCTTGGAAAGAAAGTTATGATCAACCTAGATAGCATATTAAAAANCTGGTCCCATCACTTCATGGCAGATAGATGGGGAAACAGTGGAAACAGTGTCAGACTTTATTTTGGGAGGCTCCAAAATCACTGCAGATGGTGATTGCAGCCATAAAATTATAAGGTGGTTACTCCTTGGAAAGAAAGTTATGATCAACCTAGATAGCATATTAAAAAGCAGAGACATTACTTTGCCAGCAAAGGTCTGTCTAGTCAAGGCTATGGTTTTTCCAGTGGTTATGTATGGATGTGAGTGTTGTACTGTGAAGAAAGCTGAGCACCGAAGAATTGATGCTTTTGAACTGTGGTGTTGGAGAAGACTCTTGAGAGTCCCTTGGACTGCAAGGAGATCCAACCAGTCCATCCCAAAGGAGATCAGTCCTGGGTGTTCATTGGAAGGACTGATGTTGAAGCTGAAACTCCAATACTTTGGCCACCTCATGCAAAGAGTTGACTCATTGGAAAAGACTCTGATGCTGGGAGGGATTAGGGGCAGGAAGAGAAGGGGATGACTGAGGATGAGATGGCTGGATGGCATCACTGACTCAACAGAGTTTGAGTGAACTCTGGGAGTTGGTGATGGACAAGGAGGCCTGGCGTGCTGCAGTTCATGGGGTCGCACAGAGTCGGACAAGACTGAGTGACTGAACTGAACTGAACTTTTCACATTTTATATAAGGATTAGAAAATAATAGATGTAAAGTATCTGGCACCATTTGGATCACTCAGAAATGGTAGCTATTATTCTGGCTTATGAAATCATTCTGGTAAAGAGACTCGGAGTCTGTTTATTTGCCTCAGAGTCCTAAGTTGATGTGTGAGTTTTGCTGAGCAATAATCCGTATGGAAGCTTCAAAGAACAAAGAGCTTTATTTGGGTAACTTAGGAGTTGCAATTTGGGAGGCACAGATTTGGGTAAAAATGAGAGTGTTTGACGGAAGAGAAAGTGTCAAGGGCTGGTACAGGCAAAACTCACAAGTTTGTCAAAGTTGTCTGGCAAGAATTATGATTGAATCTGATGCAGCAAAGAAAACGTTTGCCCTTTAAGGGTAGGGTAGGGGTCCAATGAGAATCCTGAGTTTCTGGAACATTATACAGATGATATGGATGCCTGCATTAAGACAACAAGTGGTCCTGCTATATTTAAAATGGATAACAAGCAAGGACCTACTGTATAGCATGTGGAACTACTCATTGTTATATAGCAGCCTGGATGGGAGGGGGCCTGGAGGAGAACGGATACATTTACATATATGGCTGAATCCCTTAGCTGTTCACCTGAAACTATCACAGCATTGTTAATCGGCTAAACCCCAATACAAAACAAAAAGTTTTTTTAAAAAAAGACAAGTGGTCAAAAGGTCAGATTCCGTCTAGTTTGAGATATGCATAAGTCACACTTCCTCAGTGGCTTCCCAGCTCTATTTTAGAGTGCTCTCTTAACAATACCAACTCCATTTTTGCTTTCCTTCCATAGCACAGAAGTATACTGACTCCTGTAAGAAGGTGTAGTAAGTAGGCTAACTCCAGAGTTGCCTGTGCTCTAGGCTTATACATACACCCCATCTAATGTCACTGCAAGGCACAAAAATGATATATGTTTTCAGAGTTCTAAAATAAAGATGTTGTTGTACTAAATAGCTTATTATATATCTGTGGACTCAGGCTGAGCAGCAAATTAAAATAAGGATTTTTATTGAAAGACACTGATAAAGGAGATAGAATGATCTGTAGATCTAATGTGGGTTGTCATACTTATCAAATAGGATTAAACTATTAGGGGCTTTTAGTTCAAAGACTGGAAGACTTCAAATCTTGTTAATAATATAAATTACAAACTAGATACCTAATGAGTGATAATATGTTGTCTGGAAAAATTTACATGCAATAGATTTTTATATTACCAAATTGTTACATAGTCAGTAATATTTCCTATATATGCACATAAGCATATATATACCAATACAAAATAAATATCAGCAGACTCTTCAGACTATTTAGTGAGAGTTTACAATTCCAATATGACTTAGTGGCACAATGTCATGGCCCACACTCAAATTTGCAAAATGTTTTCTCTTCCCAGCTCATCATTTGAGCATTTATATCTCATTTTGTCTTTCTTCTTGGTATTGCCTTAGTTGAAAGTTAAGTGGGTTCTTATAAATGAATCATAAGTAAAAATAAATAAATAAATAAAATAATTTTCAATATAACATAGAATAATTTGGGGAGCATTAAATTAAACCAACTGATAAAAAGATATTATGTTTTGGCTTCTATAGATAAAAGTATTTCAAAAGAGCCTGGAAATGCTGAAGGAAAAAAGAAAAATTTAAAACTTTAAAAGGCAAGGACCTAAAGGCTATTATTCTCCAAATTAATCACAATAGAATACAAAGCTAGAAGCATGAGAGGAAGGAAATATACCTCCAAAATCCTTCCCTGAATTTGTTTTCAAGATTAAAAGAATGAAATATAAATAATATAAGATGGAGTAAATGAACTGAGAAGTTTTAGAAGGTCAAGTAGGTGAAATTAAAATAAAGATTATTTCTGACCTTTTACAATGAGTTCTCTCTATTCTTCTTTCTGCTTCTTTTATGCTGAACACAATAAAACATCTGTAGTCTTTTACTCTTCTAAGGGCAAATATTACTCAAATCATAGCCCTACCTGAGAAAGATCTATACCAGTTTTACCCTAGATTCAATACACAATACTCCAGTACATAATAGCTTCTATTCTTATCTGTCAGCAGTGGTGTTAGTCATACGGTGCATGGTAAGATAGACACAAAATTTCCAAATGTCATAAGGTATTTTAGAGGCATGAATTTTACAAAGTAAAAGAAGTCATGTCAGAACCCTGTTGCTCAGCAAATCCAGCCCAGCTGTGCTCAGAGTTTCTGACAACAGGAAATTTCATTCTTTGCCCTACAGTGAACATACATGATACTTAGTAGGAGCAGAGCCTATTACATAAAATGCCAGGCATACAGAGTTCCGTGCAAATGCTCTAGAAGTGTATACAAGGAAATTTGGGGTTGGGCATATGTGCAAGTTCACTTGCTTTTTTAAACCTAAACTTCCCCATTCCTAGTTCAAAGCAATGAATTGGTAGCATCAATAGCCAATAGCTTAGGAGACAACTGTGGTTATTTGTGCTATCATACAGAAAAAAGAGAGGAAACAAATACAGGTGACATTGTAGAGGAGTGGAGAATGAATGGTCTTTTCAATAAATGGTGCTGGGAGAAATTTATACCAACATGAGAAAAAGAGAAATTTGACTCTATTTCAAATCACACACACAAATCACTTTTATGTATATTGTAGATCTGGATATGAAAAGCAATAAATCTTCTAAAAGATAAGATGAGGCCAAATCTTCATTATTGATGGGTAGGAATAGAATTTTTACAGTACACAGACACACACACATACACACACATGAACACTAACCATAAAGGAGATGATTGATCAAACTTACAAAAAGGTAAGCACTTGGCCGGTGGTACAGTGGACAAGAATCTGCCTGCCAATGCAAGAGACATGAATTTGATCCCTGGTCCAGGAAGATTTCACAAGTGGTAGAGCAACTAATTCCATGCTCCACAACTACTGAGCCCACATTCTAGAGCCCACAAGCTATAGCTAATGAAGTCCATGAGCCTAGAGCCGTGCTCCACAATGAGAGAAGCCACTGCAATGAGAAGCCTGTGCACCATAACTAAGCATAGCCCCCACTCACCACAACTAGAGAAAGCCTGTGAGCAGCAAGGAAGACTTAGTGCAACCAAAAATAAATTAATTAATTTAAAAAATTAAGATCTTGGGTTTCTCAAATGCACTGTTAAGTAAGTAAACAAAGCAGCCACAAATTGGGTTACGATTACTGGCAACATGTATAAATAACAAAGCACTGGAATCCAGAACATCCCCCCCCACGGCCCCCGGATTTACTGAGATATAATTAACATTTAACATGTAATGTTGTGCACCATGAGTTGATATATGTATATACTGTGAAGTGATTACTACGACTTTCACTTTGCATAATTATAAATTATTTTTCCCTTGTGATGAGGACTTTTACCATCTACTTTTTCAACAACTCTTGAATATGTGGTAGGGTACTGTTAATTATAGTCACCATGCTGTACATTACATCCCCAGATCTTATAATTGGAAGTTGGTACCTTTTGATCAACCTCAGAACACTTTAAGAACTCCTGAAAATATGAGAATATCAACTGTGACATGAGGACGTGGAGGTGTGGGGGCTCTCATACACTGTTCTTGGAGGTATAAATTGGAAAATTGGAACAACCACTTTGGAAGACACTTGGAAAGAATTATGGTTGAAGATAGACATAGCCTGGAACCAACAATTCCACTTCTAGAAATGTGTGCTTATGTATAGAAAGATACATCTATAAGAATAGTCCTAGGAATGTAGTTTATAAAGTTCTTCAGCAATTAAATGGAAAGATAGATTGTGGTACAATCATAGGACAAAATACTAAAAAGCAATGAGATTAAAAGAACTACAGCTAAATGCAGTTGTATGGAAATGTTGAACAAAAGAATTCAGATGCAAAAGGAGACATGTTGTATAATTTCACTTGCAAGAAGCTCAAAAACAGGGAAAACTGAACTAATGTTCAGGGGTTTTTGCTTAAGTAGTAAAATCATACTTTGAAAAGGAAGCAAATAGTTCAGTTAACTATCAAGTTAGTGGTTACCTTTGTGAGGAAGGAAAAGAAGTAACAGTGAGTAAGAGGGATTATACATGGGCTCCCAATGACATGTAATATTCTATTTCTTCACCAGATTATTAGAGTGCTTCCTTTGTGATAAATCAAAGCTGCTATTTTGCATTTTTTGGCAGAGGTGTTTTATTTCCCAATAAACAATTAACCAAAAAGAAAAAAAAAAAAGGGCCAGGCATATACAGAGGATAGAAATTCTGACTTCATTTTTAATATACTTCAATGACTAGGATTAGGTTAGAGAATATAACTTGCTTTTTCTGCTTCAGTGTTTCCATCGATTCCTTTTAATTATCACCATGCCAAGCACAGTTATAGAGAGAAGCAGTGTTTGGGGTTTTCCAATCAATTTCACCAACAGAATAAGACGACAATTTGAAAATACAACTCATGCTAAGCAAAATGCATGTGGTGCTGTTTTCCAAACAAATCACAATTTCCAGTGGAACCATCAAAATAATATCATGGCTGTGAAAAAATTGCCACCAATTTAGTCGATGTGACTTCACACAGTTTGGGCTTATATTTTCTCATTTCACCCTTTCTATGATCAGAGACCCACTGTGCAGTAGGAGGAAGTCTTAACATTCCCCTTTACCATGACCACATAGGTCACAGAATTTATAAGATTGCTAGTCCAATTTCTGGAGGTTATATCACTGAGAAATACCTTGCTAACCAAATTTACATTTATTCCAGAGAGTTCTAATTAACCCTCATAAATTACTTGGGCTCTTTTTTCCTGTATACCTCTACTAAAGATCGAACACAATATTGTCCCTGAGACAAAGAAATCGAGTACATTGGTAACTTATTCTTTTGATTTCAGTGTATTTCCCAAGATGTTTCTTTTTCCAAGTTAAAGGAAGAACTTCTGGTTTTATTCAGGCCACTTGCACATGAGGATTTGCTTAGCCTGTATGGTAATCTGTGTGTGCTAAGTTGCTTCAGTTGTGTCCCACTCTTTGCGAGCCCATGGACTATAGCCCGCCAGGCTCCTCTGTCTATGGACTTCTCCATAGGCAAGAATACTGGAGTGAGTAGCCATTCCCTTCTCCAAGGGATCTTCCTGACAAAGGGACTGAACCCGTGTCTCCAGCATCTCCTTCACTGGCAGGAGTTTGCAATATATGCAAGTATATAATATATACTTGTACAATATATACAAATACATACAAGTATGTTTACTTGCATATATTATTACTTGTGTGTATGAACTCATACAATTATTTTGGTTAAAGAAATAATTTATTGTTTAATAATAAATACAGTTATTTATTAATTATCTGAATACAGCTTACTTCTAATTGCCATTTCAGGTGATCAGCCTTGGAACAGAATACTCAAAGGACTGAAGGACAAGTAAAAAGGCAAGGACCCACTTTATGATTACATTGAAACTCTCCAATCATACATCATGCTGTACTGGTGAATAACCTAACATGGTGTTATAGGTAAGTCTCCAGAATTGAATTACGTCCTTGAAAGAAATTGTTTTAATTTGGGGACTTAAAATAGGAAAGCCAGTAAAATCCCTAGTGATATGTGTGGCAACAAGACATGATTTCAAAAAGAATCAGACAGGACTGAGCAACTGAACACAGCACAGAGGGAAGTTTGTAGTGAATATAAATGTACAGCCTGAAGATCAACTGCCTTCAGTCAGCAGGACAGCTTTGTCAAGCTGTTGTGAAAGCATGGAGAATTACTGGACATTTTATGACAATATTACTGTACATCACATTTGCATAATGTTTGGTATAACCAGTTTGAACATTTGATCTTTACACTGCCTACATGTGCCATATGTAGTGATGAAGAGACTTAAGTCAGGAATGATTATCCTCTTTTTACCTATATCTGAGTGGTGGCAGGCTCTTCCTTTTATGCTTTGAAAGTTGCAGCTGAGGCTCCCCAGTGAGAGGCAGTTAGGAACGTGAACAGTAGTACAGAGTCTCATGGCCATGGCAATTTGACTGAGTGAAGGAGAAAAACAAACAAACAACTTTCATCTCTCTTTGCAGGTTCTTCTGGCTGGTTTAAGAATTAAACTGATAGTTTAACTGGAGAAAATCAAGCCTACTAATGAGGTTTCTAATGTCATTCTAGACTAGGGTCTGGGACTTTAACGTGAAGGAAGGCAATTCACAAGAAGATGAATAAAGAGCAAATGTTTCGTAAACATTTGCTGGGGCATGCAGAATCAAGGGGACCCAGAGAGGAATTGTGATAAACAGACTTTGCTAGGTTCCTCTCTGTCTAAGACACCTACTTCATATTATACTATAGATATCTCTAGTGATAGTTCTCTTTCCTGGAAGAGGCCCTCAATCTAAATTCGATTAGATATTTAAGGAGCAGATAAAAAGAAAACATCCTGCGTTCTTCTGCATCTTTTCTCATGCCAAAGAGATACACTGGAGGTTGGCCAATTTTGCTTCCCTATCAGACATGACTTCCCTGACGGCTCAGTGGTGAAAAATCTGCCTGGAATGCAGGAGACGTGGGTTCAATCCCTGGGTCGGGAAGATCTCCTGGAGAAGAAAGTGGCAACCCAGTTCAGTATTCTTGCCTGGGAAATCCCATGGACAGAGGAGCCTTGCAGGCAATAGTCCACGGAGTCACAAAGACTCAGATGCGACTGAGCATGCGTGCACAGGACACGACTAAACAGCAACAGTTGCTACAAGTCCATAAGATCTTCCTCAAATACCCCGAACTACTAGTTGATTTACACCTTAAATTCATGCAGCCAATTTACTGCTTAACCATTATAGGAACACATTATTTGCTGATGACTTACCACCAATTATAAGAAACCACAATAAAGCTTCAATAGATATTTTTCCTAAATATTATGTGTGAGTAAATATGTGTATGATGTCATATACAGAGAAAAGGTAGCTAGTGGCTAACAGGACTCTGAAGAGGAAAGGATAAAGAGGAGAAAGAATCTAAACATGTCACTTTAGGAGTCAGAAGGTATTTTTTATTGCATCCACTTGCAGTAGAGAAGGGCATTCTGATCCTGAGTTTGGTTCACTTCAATCAACACCAGCAATTTTTTGTTGTATCTGGTCTACAGAGACAAGACAGCTGTAATCTTTCTTATTTCTCTTCCTTCAGGAAGGGTGATACATAGGGAATTTTTTATGAAAAAAGAATCAATATTTAGAGTGCATCTTCACTTGAGAAAGGTAAGAATGATCCTAAATCACATGTATTTGACATGCAACTCTTTTTCTCCTGGGACACACGAAGGTTACAAGTGAAATACATTTACCCTCCTTGAAATAAATAATCTTTACTTGTGGGAAAACTGTACAAGGTGAAAACAGAATATGTGTGGCTTTACGAAATGTTACAATTTTACAGCTGATGTGAAAAATTTCATTTGGGATATTTGGTCCAATTCAGCATCAAAATTCAATCATCATCCACTTGCAGACAATACAAGCGTAAATACATCTGTTGCTTACTTATCGAGTCTAAATTAAAAATGAGAAAACACAGGAGGTTTGCTCTGATTATTTTCTGAGGCAAAAAAAATCTATTTTTGAAAGTCTTTCTTGAAGGTCATAGCCTGTTCTTCAGCTCATTTAAACTCCTGGAAAGTGATTTTTCCCCCTCTGAAATCATCCCCCTCCCTTTACCTCTTACTTTAGAAAATGCTTCTCTTTTCTCTTTTGATTTGCACGCTCATTCACCAGCTCCATGTCCCACACCAGCCTTTTCTTGAGTGAAAAGATAGGTTGAATGACTGGTGTGTCCCAGGCTCCCTGGCTTCTGACATTGTATTAAAGATGGAGATTATCAACTTCCTGACACACAGTTTGTTTCCTGAACACTTTTATTTCAAGCTCTTCCTTTTTGAAATAATTTTATTTTAGATTATTCTCTTGCTCTCTTGTGATATTGTAACTTTTGTATAACTTAGTGACTGCATAATTATGTTAATTTCTACAGAGTTGTAGGTTAGCAATACTCTCCTATACTTTTACATGTATGTATGCTAAGTCGCTTCAGTCATGTCCAACTCTTTGTGACCCCATGGACTGTAGCCCACCAGGTTCCTCTGTCCATGGGATTCTCTAGGCAAGAATAATGGAGTAGATCATCCAGGGGATCTTCTCCACTCATTGACTGAAACCACTTCTCTTACATCTCCTGCTTTCCAGAAGGATTCTTTACCCACTGAGCCACCTGGGAAGCCCAAGGCACTGCCCCCTTGTTCAAACTAGACTTCAGAGAATAAGACTGATGCATTGCTTATTGCACTAAGGAGGCGGAACTCCTATACTTTCAATTATATTTTAAACTATAGAAGTAAAGACAAATTAATGGCTTTTAAGCTAAGTGGTACCAAACTGGAAAAGGTCAGTTTTCATTCCAATCCCAAAGAAAGGCAATGCCAAAAAATGCTCAAACTACCGCACAATTGCACTCAAAATTGAGTAAAGTAATGCTCAAAATTCTCCAAGCTAGGCTTCAGCAATATGTGAACCGTGAACTTCCTGATGTTCAAGCTGGTTTTAGAAAAGGCAGAGGAACCAGAGATCAAATTGCCAACATCCCATGGATCATAGAAAAAGCAAGAGAGTTCCAGAAAAACATCTACTTCTGCTTTATTGACTATGCCAAAGCCTTTGACTGTGTGGATCACAATAAACTGTGGAAAATTCTGAAAGAGATGGGAATACCAGACCACCTGACCTGCCTCTCAAAAATTCTGTATGCAGGCCAGGAAGCAACAGTTAGAACTGGACATGGAACAACAGACTGGTTCCAAATAGGAAAAGGAGTA
>SJYV01048070.1:108316-122812 GCA_006410875.1 Neotragus pygmaeus | reverse complement strand
AATTTGCTGGCATATTGAGTGCAGCACTTTCACAGCATCATCTTTTAGGATTTGAAATAGTTCAACTGGAATTCCATCACCTCTACTAGCTTTGTAGTGATGCTTCCTAAGGCCCACTTGACTTCACATTCCAGGATGTCTGGCTCTAGGTGATTGATCACACCATTGTGGTTATCTGGGTCATGCAGATCTTTTTTGTATAGTTCTTCTGGGTATTTTTGCCACTCTTCTTAATATTTTCTGCTTAGGTCCATACCATTTCTATCCTTTATTGTGCCCATTTCTACATGAAATGTTCTCTTGGTATTTCTAATTTTCTTGAAGAGATCTCTAATCTTTTGCATTCTATTGTTTTCCTCTAAGGAAAATTTTAAGATGAGGTTAAAATTTAATTCAGTAGACTTTGAGTAAAATAGATAAAAATGTGAGTGGACCTCATCCAATCAGCTGAAGGTCTTTTTATAAAAAGACTGACCTCCCTATAGGGAGATGGAATTCCATCAGCAGACAGCCTCTGAACTCAAAGTGCAACATCAGCTCTTCCCTGGGTCTTCAAGCTACTCTGCAGATTATGCACTTGCTTCCACCATGAAGTAAGTCAGTTCCTTAAAACAAACCCAACTCTCTCTCCTCTCTCTCACCCCTTTTCTCCCCCTCTCCATATATACTTATCTCCTATGGATTTTGCTTCTCTGTTCAACCCTGACTAATACACTAATAAAGCTTGAGTTGTGAACTCTCACTATCAAATGGTTGTATACTTTTGTACATCTTCAAAAAGTAAGATATTTAATATGGAACCAGATAAGAGTTCTGTCTCTTTCCTCTCTTTCCATTTCTATTCTAAAACATATGAGTCACAATAAATCCTGAGTACAGTTATTACTAGTTACACCTGTGTAGAAATAGCTCTGGGGGACTTCCCTGGTGGTCCAGTGGTTAATAATTTGCCTTGCAATGCGAGGCACACCATTCAGTCCCTGGTCCAGGAAAATCCCATACACTGGAGGACAGGTGAGCCTGTGCTCCACAACTTCTGAGACCACACCCTCTGGAGCCTGTGCTCTGCAATGAGAGAACCGCAGCAATGAGAAGCCCTCGCACTGCAAGGTGTTACAACTATAAAAGCCCGCACACAGTAATGGAGACCCAGCAAAGCCAAAAATAAATACATAAATATTAAAAAGAAAAAAAGCTTCTGGGAATACTAGGTTAGTGCACTATGTCAACTCATCCTGTCTGTATCATGATGTGAAAAAGGTTGTGCTGTAATATGAGAATGTGCTTCAGTGTCCAGTACTGAGAATATGAAGGAAGTGGTCTGAAGTACACAAATCTAGAAAATAATATGTGAAAAATGATTCCAATCATCAGATATGTAAAATTATATGAGAATTTGTTTTTCAATGACTGCCTAATCAAAATGGAAGCTCTCTGTTCTTAGAAATATACTTGAAAATTCAAAATACATAATCTCAAGTGCAGCATACAATTTATCTTTTTTGGCACAATCATGCAAAATAGGATTAATCAGATGTGCTGTGACTATAAGGCACAAACTATCGCAGGATCAAAAACACGTCATGTTTGTGAAGCTGTATGATTTATGGCCAGGTATCAATAAGAAAATAAAAATTTGAACAATCATATAGAAAAGGATAAAATTATTTTTGAGTGCAATTATCTTTGATAATACAATTGTTGACAAAGAGGTGAATGAAGAGAATAAACAAACAAAAAAATGAAAAACAGTTTTATAGGAATATGTCTCCTAGTTATTGCTGTTACTGTTGTTCTTTAGTTGCTAAGTCATGTTCAATTCTTATGTGACCTCACGGACTGTAGCCTGCCAGGCTTCTCTGTCCATGGGATTTCCCAGGCAAGAATACTGAAGCGGGCTGCCATTTCTTTCTCCAGGGGATCTTTTCAACCCAGGGACTGAACCCATGGTTAAATAATATAAATAATTTTTTGAGGTTTAGTGATATTTGCATTATCTGTCAGTTTTTAAATATGTGTACTTTATTGCTATTTCTTGTATCAGCCTAATCATTTTCACACCTGATTTTGTGTGTTTGTGATTTTGTTTTTCTTTTTTGTAAGGTATAAAATGGTATAGTTTACAGGCCTCATAATCCTGGATCCACCCCTTCTTGGAAGTCTCCATCATAGATTCCCCTGTAGTCCCCATGGAGTGAGACCACCGTCGGTAGGGACTCCCTCAGTGCGGCCCGCAGGGCTAGGGGCTGGCTGTGCCCCCCAGGCCCCAGAGGCTCAGAGCAGAGCTCACCATGTGGTGTGTGCTGGCCACAGCAGGGGCAGGGCGGTGAGCCTGCAGCTGCTTCTCTTATCTCGGAATGTAGCCCGTCTTAGCCTCTGTGGTGCAGCGGGGTGCTTCAGAGTCATGCTCCCATGTTCCAAGATGTTCTCAGAGGTGCCCCGCTCATAAACAGCTGTCAGCAGTCCCCCGAGGGACAGCCAGGTCAGAGACCACCTGTGTCACCGTCGCGCTGATGCCCCTCTCAGGAGGCCTCATGCTTGGATCTGCAGAACCCACGTCTTCCTGAGGGCGTCAGCTATTCTGTCTGGTTCATGCAAAATGGCACAAGATTACACACTGAATCGATCAGTCCAGGTGAGTTCAGGAAGCAGAGATGAGTCCCCCTAGTTGAGTATCTCAGGCTATACAGAATCCCTGGTGACCTTTTGGCTGGCCCTCCAGCTGGCAGCTACTCCAATCAGGGTTTCTTTAAAGTGAATGATAGAGGTGAATCAACAGAGGCAGCTTCACTCTGCTCTCGAGGCTGAAAACTGAAGAGTTAAGAGGGAAATAAATGCAGCAGAAGAGCTGGTCAGTCCACACCTGTGAGTAACTCAGGGCTGGAGCAGGCCTTCTTCGAACTGCTGAACTACTCCCTCAATTGGCAACAGCACTGATCCTCTGAGCTGCCAGGGAAAGGCAGGTGTTTGTAGCAAAACACAACATGAGGCCTTCAAAGCAAGTAAAAGGCAAGTGAAGCTCAACAAGGAAAAAAAAATAAAAACTTTCTTTTTAAAAAAAATTTTTTATTTTTACTTTATTTTACTTTACAGTACCGTATAAGTTTTACCATGTATCACATTACCTGGAAGGCTTGTTTAAACATAAATAGTTGGATATTACTAGCTTTCTGATTCAGTAAGTTTGGAATTAGTCAATAATTTGCATTTCTAATAAGTTTGAGGTGATACTGATGCTACTGGTCTTCGTAGCACATTGGAGAACCACTGTTCTATCCCATTCTCCCATTTTCTGCCTCTGCTCCAGGCTGCTACCACCCAATTATCCTGTGCAGACTGGTTTTCAGAAGGTCTTCCTCTGTGAGGCCAGGGAGAATGTTTCTCCTCTGTTAGTTCCTTAAATTCATAGTTCCCTGTGCTTCTATGATTTCTCCAGCATTCATTTAGGACAGAACTTGAAACCTGTTATTTCATCATCTTGGCAAAACCAGAAACCACTCCTCCTTCAACCTCCTCCTGTCCCTTTAGTTTAACATTTACCTAAAATCTGGGTGTGAGTCATCCTGGTTTTGCCAATTAAAAATAAAATAATATAGAGAATGCCTCATTAAACTGTCTATTCCTGTTCAATTAAGTAACATAAAGTACATCAAAACTGTGAACTTGTCATCTGAAATCATGTCCAACAATAGATTGCCTCTATTACAGCAAGTTCTCTCTGGAAAACCCATTAAAATAAAAGGTCAGTTTGATGGAGAAGGAAGTGGTAAAAGATTGTGAAAAGAAAGCAGACCAGTGCAAAAAGTTTCTAGAGACTGTGAGCCCAAAGCTATAGTTACATGAATTTTAGACCAAGAATTTTCAAACTGTTTAATGTTTTCCTTATGTTGGAAATAAATGTCTTCAGAAACTTGATTATGCCACAGTATTCTAATTATATCCATAGGTTTTTAAAAAATCTATTGCCATTTAAGTAACATGTATAACAACTCATAATAAAGTAATAGTTTATAGCCAATGACTCATTGTAAAGGGGTGAACTGAATTTTTTTTTAATGAAGGAAAACAAAGAGGAATAATAGAGGAAAGAAAATTTTATAGAAAAGTTTATAAGAAAAGTTTACATATTAAGTAAACTCTATGGTGAGACTGGCAACTTGTCAAAGGCAAACCTTTTTATCTGAATCACACACACACATAACTCACAAACAAAAACACACACACAAATATTGCATTTCTTGTCTGTAAGTGACTCTATTTATACTCTTTCAGGTGGCATTCCTTTGATTACTCTAAGCATGTCTGCTACAGGATAAAAACTAAACCGTAGATGTGTACCTAAATTAAAAAAAAAGATAAAAAAGAAGTAACTTTGAACTATTAGAAAAAGTTATACAAACATTGATATAGTAAACATGTAGTTTCCCAAAGAATGATTCTCCTGGGACCCTCTCTCTTCCTACTCCTCTAATCCAACATATAGAGAAACAGAGCACACTTTGAAAAACCCTGCTCTAGTGGATTTAAAAGGCCTGAAATCAACAACAGCGCAGATTTAAAAGCAGGCTTTATCACTTTAAATTGGGAAGAGTTGAGGATAATATTGCAGCTCCTCAGACGCAGCTCTCAAGGGAACCACAAACACAGAGCTCAGTGCCTCAGCCTCGCTGCTAGCCCGTGCTTCTCTTCAAGGGAAGCCGAGGCCCCTTGGCCATGGCCCTGTGCACCCCGAAGAATGGCTATGAAAGATGAGTGCCAAATTACAGTAATTTAGACGTTTTAGCAATGTTCTGGGAGCAGACAATAACTGACATTCATCTGTGGAGTGGAGCAAGGTTAATGATTCAATCACATTTTTATTGTGAAGGAATCTTACCCTGCTGAAATCTGCCAAAAGGGGGAAAAAAAAAAACCGAAAAACAAAAAAAAAAGGAATCAATATGTATTGTTTTTGCAGTGTTGTTAGCGGTCATAGTTCTAAGGAGAACACTGTTTAAGCTAGTCCTTCACTCACCATGTAAATTAGTCTACCTAAGTGGTTCAAGAAAAATGAGTATATGGGATGCTAACTTGCAGATTCCTTGATGCAGATTTAAGTAAAGTAAAAATCTACTCCCTGGAGTCATGACTGTGGTGAATGTTTCCCTGGTACATGTCAGAACTGTTTATCAAGACATTCCATTGATTGGGAAATGCCTTTGCCCATCTAAAAGGCCTAACGATAGAGCCTCAGATCCACAGAGAGCACCTTTCCTGACAGTAATGGTTTCTATGGGATATATGGCTGGCATCTTTAGCTATAATAGAAAAAATGACTACTTTGGAGGTCCAACAAAGTTTAGGAAATATGAGGGTGCCAGAGAAAATCACTGGAAGCTGTTACTTGATTCACAACTTTCTGTGAACACAGAAAGTTCAACTTACAGAGCTCTGTCTCCTTGGAGGAAAGTCTTTGTGGACTCAATTCAAAGCGTTTTCTTTGAACATGAATGCTCCAGCTCTCGGTGGGGTCATGCAGTGAGAATGAATTGGTTGTACCTTCACCTGTGTAGTTGCTGAAAACAACAATAAAGAACCTCTTCAACATAAAAAACAAAACAAAGCAAGACCCAAACAGTACAATGCCTGCACTTAAGATGCTACCATTCTCTAAAGCACAATGTTCTGAATGTTCAAGAACAATTTTGCAACAAGTAACCTGTTCACTGAGAGAGGAACTATAGGTACATTTTTTTTTCCCCAAGGCAGGAAATCTGTGAGTGTAGGGGGACAGTAAAGGCCCAGGGTGTCCTCCCCTGCCTCCTTCTCCCGTAGAACAGAAAAGAGGCCCTCTGATGGAACTATAAACCCAGAGAAAAACCATAACTCTGTGTGGTTCCCTCAGGGTAACAAATCCATGTGTCAGTTGAAGATTTCTGAATACCAGTACCTTTATTGAAAAGTATTCTCAGTGGTGGGCTTTCTAGTGTTGTAAGAAATCAATGGGGAAGATAATGTGTGGGAAGGAACAGGGAATAGGACTTGAAAAAGTCAAGGCTTTGTCATCAGAAGGATTTGGGGGCTTGAATTAATTCTTTCTAGTCTCTGGGAATTATTTTCCTTGTCTATGAAATGAGGACTGACAAGATTGGCTCTAAGATCCATTTAAGTTTAAATATGGCACCTGAGGGCTCTATCCTGTGCAAAGGAATAAAATCACTCATCACCCATGATTCCATTTTCTTTTCTACCCTTGGTTTAAGATTGAGGCAGCATTTTGATGAAGAGATGACTCAGGCAGTTACTGCTGTTTAGTTTCTAAGTCATATCTGACTCTTTTTGTGACCCTATGGACTATAGCCTACCAGGCTCCTCTGTCCATAGGATTTCCCAGGCAAGAATACTGGAATGGGTTGCTATTTCCTTACCTGTGTCTGAATATTGGCACGTCCACCTATCAGCTTCAAAATCCTGAGTAAGTTGGCAAACAGATCTATGCCTTAGTTTCCCCACCTGAAAAATGGAGAGGAAAACAATCTGTCTTATAGGAGTAGCTGTGAGAATTAAATGTGATGACTTGCAAAGTATCATAAACATCTAAATGTTTATACAGAAGATCCCACAAAATTGTAGTTTTTTTTAAATCACATTTTACTCTTAGAAATGCATTTACTCTCAAGGAGACCAAAGATGGTGGTCCAGCATTTTCACTTTTGCCTCTCAGCATCGATCCATATTCTTCAAGATCCTTTCAGAGGCCTGCAACCATTTCAGTTTACATGACTGTTAGCAGTAAGAATCGATTCTGTTCCGTGAGCTCTTTTCTTGCTGCTATTACTTTAGATTTTTGTTTTTGTCACCTTCACATTGAAACAGCATGGAGAAAACTATTGATTTCACTCTCTGAAACCTGAGAGATCTGTGCTTTTATCAGGCATTCTTCATTCTAAAAATAACTGTTATTCAGCAAGATTTTCATTTTTTTTTCAGGTTTCTAAGATTTTTTACATGCTTCCTGCTTTTTATTAAGAAGAAAGAGGAGAAACATTTCTATAAAATCATTTTTTTTCTTCAAGTAAAGGAGAAGTATAAAAATGTTGGAGATAGGGTAAGGGAAAGAGCAAGTGAGTGTGTCTGTGAGTGAGAAGGAAACAAATGGAAGGAGAATTACTACAGGCAGAGAGAAGGAAACTGACTGAGTGGCAATTTTTTAAAAATATATAAATTTATTTATTTTAATTGGAGGTTAATTACTTTACAATATTGTATTGTTTTTGCCATATATCAACATGTATCCACCACAGGTATACATGTGTTCCCCATCCTGAACCCCCCTCCCTCCTCCTTCCCCATAAATTTTAAGCAGAATCAATTAAAGGGGAAGTACAAGATTGGAAAAAAAATAAGCACTTGGTGCCAAAAGGAGAAAGTCTGATGAAGAGTGGAGAATAATAAAAACTTACAGCAATTCGTGTATGTGACAAATTCAAGCCACATTTGCATAGAAACACCAAAGGAAACAACAAAGAAGGATCTTATGGAACAGTCTCATCACTCACATAAAGTGATGATTCTTTTCCCTAATGTTTAATTTTTTTGATTAAAATATTTTTCCTTGCAAATTTCTAAAAGTTATTGCTCTCATGTGCCATTTTCATTCCTTTTATGATTTTTATTAAGACTAAATAATTCAGTGAAATATAAATGTATGTTCTGTCCCTAAGTATTTCCCCTCCTCCATCCCAGGAAGGTGGTTAGATCACCTTCAAGTCATCTACAAAAACGATCTGTGGTAGTACACCAAGAAAATGTGCTTAGGCTTCTATGTTTATCAGTACAACATTCCAGATACCAAGCCCACTGAAAATAAGAAAAAAGTATGGAAAATAAATATTAATCCATATAAATTCTTCCCTGATCTGCCAAGAAACTAAGAAATGGTCAGGGGCTTACGGAAACAATGAAGCTGGGAGATCCCAGCCAGGCTGAGGACATAAGATCTCATTATTCTCCCAGCCATTTGAGCTGACCCAAAGCCTCTCATTAAAATGGTTTGATCCCTTTTCCCCCTCAAAAGAAATAGTTAGGGGCCAAAAATGAAGTCAAAGAGGGAATTCATAGAGTTCTCAGATATGGCATAAAAAAGATTCCAAACATAATGTGCATCCGGGTCACCTGGAGATTTTTTTTAATACCCAGAGCCCCAGGTTCCAATCACTAAACATCCTGTGATTTTAAGAAGTCCCCTGGTATGCAGTTAGGTTTAAGAAATGATAATGTAGACCATTATCCTAGGATCTGCAGAAATTGACCAAGTGAATGCTCACTGTCATGAGACTGGCTGTCTAAATCAACCTAACTGCTGAGCCAAGCTCATGCTGGTATAAAGTGATTCAGATACATGTGAAAAATATGACAGTTATGTAATCTGTATGCATTTACATAGAGAGAATACATATTTTACACATGCCTGGGTATGTGTACACCTCTGCTTGTGCACTTGTGTATCTTTTTTGGTGTTTTATATTCAGATCCAATTATTATTGATTCTATACAACCACACCAACATTGTACACCTTCTGCAGTGATCTATGTATACAGTGAAGGGTAGGATATAGGGCAGTAATTTAGAGTTGGTCTATATGAAACCTTTTAAATTTATTTTAGCTTAGTGATATATCTTGCGTAAAGGGCTATTCACCTCAAAAAAACCTCAAAAAATCCCTTTATAAGTCATATGGAGTTAAGCAAACATCTCAATGGCTTGTGTCCTGTATTTCATTAATTTATTCAGCAAGCATTTTTCAATATTCATTCTGTTTAAAATAAGAACTTAAATTCACCTACAGTAGGTCATGTTAAGACCTAGTGAGATGTGAGGTAAGGGCTCACCTTTCTCTCCTCTACCCTTTCCCAAACTCTACATATTTATCCTAAAAGATTAACCCAATGTATAAAAGCAACTGTAGTTTTTCTTTGGGTCACCTGAAGAAATCACCCCAAAAATAACTTTTTATAAATTTAAAAATTCTACTGATTAAATTCAAACCTCACAGAGAATATTCCAAATTGAGAAATTTAGGTTAAGAAAGATAAGCTTAATTTCTTTAGAAAATAGAATATCTTCTGTGAATTCCTTGTATTTACTTTTTTAAGATTTCCATTTACTCTGTTCAGAGACTGAATGGCAAAATTTCTTCCATGTCAACAGAAGAAGGATTTGTATGGTTTTTCCTGTGGTCATGTATGTCTGTGAGAGTTGGACTCTAAAGAAGGCTGAGCCCCGAAGAATTGATGCTTTTGAAGTGTGGTGTTGGAGAAGACTCTTGAGAGTCCCTNGAGCCACACAGTCAGTTCCTAGTCTTGTTTTTGCTGACTGTATAGAGCTTCTCCATCTTTGGCTGCAAAGAATATAATCAGTTCTGGTATCGACCATCTGGTGATGTCCATGTGTAGAGTCTTCTCTTGTGTTGTTGGAAGAGGGTGTTTGCTATGACCAGTACGTTCTTTCAGCAAAACTCTATTAGCCTTTGCCCTGCTTTGTTTTGTACTCCAAGGCAAAATTTGCCTGTTACCCCAGGTATTTCTTGACTTCCTACTTTTGCATCCCAGTTCCCTATAATGAAAAGGATATCTTTTTAGGGTGTTAGTTCTAGAAGGTCTTGTATGTCTTCATAGAACTGTTCAACTTCAGCTTCTTCAGCATTCCTGGTCGGGGCACAGACTTGGATTACTGTTTTATTGAATGGTTTGCTTTGGAAACGAATGGAGATCATTCTGTCATTTTTGAGATTGCATCCAAGTACTGCATGTTGGACTCAAAATTTTGTTTACTATGATGGCTACTCCATTTCTTCTAAGGGATTCTTGCCCACAGTAGTAGATATTTCAAATATACAAGATAATTGGCCTAAGTAGTGTACCTGCAAGTACTTTATAGGCTTTCATATTAAACAGCATGAAATACTTATTTTAATTGGTATACAAAAAATTTCAAAAGGAAGACTCCCAAAGAACTGTATTAAAAAGTTTGTTGCTAAAAGCTAATGAGAATTTAAAATACAAGATCAGAAGCAAAAGTGCAGCAAGCCATTAACTCTACAGCAACAAGAGCTCCGTCAGACACCTAAAATTAACACCTGGATCCTGCAACACTGCACACTCCAAGGGGCTGATCTTTAAAATCCTGGTCCAGGGATCAATTATTATCATCTGGAACTCATGAAAAGAGACTACCTTCCAAGGGTTATGCAAATTTTTCGACATCAGACTCACATGCCTTCTTATCTACCCTCAAAGGAGAACCTTTCCTATTGGCCCCTTTCAGAGTTGATACTACTCTGAGAGATTTTCTGGTAAATTGCTATGGTTTTCCCTTAAATAGCTAAGGTAAACTAAAAGTTAATCAAGAACTTTGTCAAATTCTGGAACACTGAAGCTACACCCCCTAGTTTAAACCTTACTTGCCTGAAGTCTGCCAACAGGATCCTCAGAAAACTGACAAGCCAGCTAAGAGTAAGATTTCTTACCAGAATCAGCTCTCCTGGATCTCTGTCTGTAGTACTCAGTAGAAAGAAGAAAATAAAATATCTTTTGCAACCTCATTGGGAATGCCTCTTGAGTCCAAAGGGTTGTTTAGTACTGCCAGAAATATTTACTGTTTTTCCTAGCTAAAAAACTTACAAAATAGCCAGAAATTGGCCAAATTGCAAAGCCTACTAGAAACATTTTAAAAGCTTTCTCTCTTAAACTAAAATAAAACTACATATCCAGAGGGAAAGAGAAACCTTTCAAAGCCCCTGTAAAAGAATTTATGGGTGGGTCAACCTATGATATCATTTAAGTTGCAAGCCAATTCCTTGAGGAATTGAGAGCAATGGTCCTTAAAAATCTTTGCAAAACTAGAAATGCAGCTCCAGAGGCAATCCAAAGTTTACCTATTCCTTTTTACCAATTTCAAAACAACCTCTATTTCTCTTAAATGACTTATAACCTGCGTTCTTACCCTGTACCTTTGGGATGTAAATGATAAAGTACAAACTTCAAGAAAGCAATTCTTATCAGTGAAAGAAAAGGAGGGTGGGGAAAGGTCACTTGAAACGTGGGCAAATGAGATGTCTTAAGTGTACTGAAGCTATGAGGTCCCTTCGTGCATCTATATGCTCACACGTGTCTCCATACGTGTTGTATATGTGTGGTATTTTCTACTTCCGCTTGGTAATGCCAAAACTAATCTGTAAAGGTATTTAACTGTTCTAGAGAAAATTAAATGCTTATATGAACTACATATTCACAAAATTCTTAAAAATACAATAAAACATAGTCCAATACTTTTCAGGTTCACATGACCTGAGATGATAAGCTTTAGTAAATAAAAGCTAGTTTGTTGGTTGGTTAAATTAAATAGGTATGTCTTTAGAGGTATCAACATTAAAAATAATTCTCACATACAACTTTCATTCTAATCTAGCTTTATTAACAGTCCATTAGGTCATGTCAGAGCTTAGAAAATTTGTGAGTCAAACTAAACAAAACAAAAAACTTGGGATGATTGCTGACTTTGTCTAATGGCTCATGAAGTTTTTGTGGGTAATATAAACATAACTGCTGAAGAACAAGTAAACTGAATAGATGTAAGTATGATAAAGACTTTTAGGTGAACTTTTCACAAATCTTCTTAAGATCCTGAAACAAAGTTTTGCTAAGTTAAATTAAATTATAGGGGTGAGAGAATATTGAGATGGTTGGATGGCATCATCGACTCAATGGACATGCATTTGAGCAAACTCTAGGAGACAGTGAGGGACAGGGAAGCCTGGCATCAATGAGGTCGCAAAGACATAGACATGACTGAAGGACTGAACAACAAGTCATTAAATATACAGATCATTTCCAAATGAGTTATTAATTACTAAACACAGGCACAGGTTTATCCACTTTTGTTTTCCTTTTACAGAGAAGTAGAAAGATCTATCAGTAAATATGTTCTGTGGCATGCTGAAAAATTAGTTTTGAGAAATGAACCGAGATCATTCTGTTGTTTTTGATAGTGAACAGGATCTTTAATTGCAGCAAGAAGGATCTAGTTTCCTGATCAGGGATTGAACCCAGGCCCCAGAGCACAGATGTCTTAGCCACTGGACCATCAGGGATATCCAGTTGGGTGGTTTACAGACCCTTAAAATTTTATGGCCTCCATGGGTGTTACCTTTCCAGTCCTGAGTCATAGGTTTAAACATAAATTATCAAGGCATTCATGATTCAGGATTTGCTTCCGTTGGCAGGGCCCTACTTCCTTAGTTTGGAGTAAATGCAAATGAGGCTATAACCAGGAACGTTTTCTTAAATCTTGAAAGTTTGCAGAATCTTGAATGTAAAGCAACAAATGACCCACAAAATCCTTAGACTCTCTGGCCTAAGTTTTCTTGATAATACAATAGCCCTTGATTATCTTTTAACTGAATAAGGAGTTATATATGCTGTGGCCAATACTACCTGCTATAGCTGGTTTAATGTTTCTGGACAAGGTAAAGCTGTTTCATAACATCACTGAGGAAGTCACATGGCTTATAAAGGTGACTCCTTCAATGGGGACTTCCTTTGACTTATTTGATTTTGATTGATTTGGGTCTTGAGGACAATGGCTCCAGACTGCATCCAGATTGGGATTATCCTGCTTATAAGAAACATAGTAACCTCTTGGCAGTTTGTGGGTTCTTAAAGGTTTTAAGAACTAAACAGTTTGTGGGTTCTTAAAGGTTTTAAATGTAAGCTCACAGCCATTGGCCTCTAAGCAAATGATCTCCATAACTGGAACTTCAAAAATAGAACAAAGAGAATGACCGTATTAAAAACCTGAAGTTGTGGCTGGTCACTTATTACTGAGATTAAGCGAAATGTCATGACCAGTGATACCACATAAAGGATCAACAAAAGCTTTGAGAACTACAGAACAGTAGCTGAGAGTGCCCCTACTGCCTTATAATTTGATTGCATTTCTCAGTTGAGTTGAGGGTCTGATAAAAAGGAGAGGATTTTTTTTGAGGGGGGGTGGGGGGAGGATTGCTAAAAAGAAATAACAGGGCCAAAGTGGATTCACTTGTACCAAGCCTCACATAAGCAAAGCAAGACTTAATTGGTTCAGTTCAGTCACTCAGTCCTGTCCAGCTCTTTGTGACCCTGCAGACTGTAGCAAGCCAGGGTTCCCTGCCTACCACCAACTCCCGGAGCTTGTCTAAATTCATGCCCATCAAGTCAGGGATGCCCTCCATCTATCTCATCCTCTGTCATCCCCTCATCCTCCTGCCTTCAATCGTTCCCAGCATCTGGGTCTTTCCCAAAGAGTCAGTTCTTTGCATCAGGTGGCCAAAGTATTGGAGCTTCAGCTTTAGCATCAGTCTTTCCAATGAATATTTAGGATCGATTTCCTTTAGGACTGACTGGTTTGATCTCCTTGCTGTTCAAGGGACTCTCAAGAGTCTTTAACACCACAGTTCAGAAGCATTAATCCTTCAGTGCTCAGCTTTCTTTATGGTCCAACTCTCACATCCATACATGACTACTGGAAAAACCATAGCTTTAACTATACAGACCTATGTTGGCAAAGTGATGTGTCCGGTTTTTATTTATTATTTATTTTTACTTTACAATATTGTATTGGTTTTGCCATACATCAACATGAATCCACTACGGGTGTACACGTGTTCCCAATCCTGAACCCCCCTTCCACATCCCTCCTCATACCATCCCTCTGGGTCATCCCAGTGCACCAGCCCCAGGCATCCTATATCCTGCATCGAACCTAGACTGTCAATTCATTTCTTGTATGGTATTATACATGTTTCAATGCCATTCTCCCAAATGATCCCACCCTCTCCCTCTCCCACAGAGTCCAAAAGACTGTTCTATACATCTGTTTGTCATAGCTTTCCTTCCAAGGAGCAAGCGTCTTTTAATTTCATGGCTGCAGTCACCATCTGCAGTGATTCTGGAGCCCCCAAAATAAAATCTGTCACTGCTTTCACTTTTGCCCCTTCTATTTGCCATGAAGTGATGGGACCAGATGTCATGATCTTAGTTTTCTGAATGTTGAGTTTTAAGCCAGTTTTTTCACTTTCCTCTTTCATCAAGAGGCTCCTTAGTTCTTCATTGCTTTCTGCCATAAGGGTGGTGTCATCTACATATGTAAGGTTATTGATATTTGTGCCAGCAATCTGGATTCCATCTTGTGTTTCATCTAGTCCAGTATTTCACATGATGTAATCTGCATATAAATTAAATAAGCAAGGTTACAATATACAGCATTGATGTACTCCTTTTGCAATTTGGAACCAGTCTAACTGTTGCTTCTTGACCTGCATACAGGTTTCACAGGAGGCAGGTAAGGTGGCCTGGTATTCCCATCACTTTAAGAATTTTCCACAGTTTCTTTTAATCCACACAATCAAAGGCTTTAGTGTTGTCAATGAAGTAGAAGTAGATGTCTTTCTGGAATTCTCTTGCTTTTTCTATGATCCA
>SJYV01048070.1:68610-103756 GCA_006410875.1 Neotragus pygmaeus | reverse complement strand
TTTTTTTTTTTTTTCTTGTTTACAGATTTCACAGTATCTATAGAACCAGAAAAGTGACACTCTCAAGTCATACCTGGATTCTTTCTATGATACTGTAATGGTTGATACATGTCATTATATATTTGTTAAGACCAACATAATGTATAACACAAAGGTGAACCCTAATGTAAACTATAAACTTCAGTCAATAATGTCTCAACATTGTCTCACTGCTTGTACCAACTGTATCATACTAATGCAAATTGGTAATAGGAAAAGCTGAGCAGAGTGGTGAGAGTATATATGGGAATTCTACTTTCTGTTCATTTTTCTGTAAACTTAAAACTGCTTCCAGAAAAGTCCTTTCTTACTAACATTTTACAAACTGTATTGAATAAATTAATTAGAGTTGACATGGGGATAAAAATGGGAAAGAATTCTTGGGAAAAGATCCTGATGTGATAAAACATAATGACAAAGTTGGAAGCTAAAACACATGGCTGATTTACTTCATCATTGGGTTTCTTCTTTCATTTAATATTTATGAAGAGAGAAGTATTTCACCTATGTTATCAAGGAAAAAACAATTACTTGGATCCAATGTAAATATCTGTACTTTGTAGATAAAGTAAAAAAATAAAGACTGAAGTTTATTTCATCATTCAAGTTTAGATTCAAGTTGTCTCCATGGTGATTGCAAGTAAATTACCTAAACAAATTCATTTCCAACACTGGTAGCTCATAGAACTAGACAAGAATGCCAAAAGAATAAAAGTTATACAATAAAAAAAAACAAGGTATTTTCTTTCTGGGTTCAAGATGCACTTTGTTGGAGGCACTCTGAGATGACTAACCAAGTTAGGGGTTGGGATGTTCTATGTATCTCTACTGTCCTGGGACACAGAAAAGGGAGGAAACGAAATGAGGTTTCTTTATCTGCCATGCAAATTCTGAAATGAAGTATTTTTGTCAGCTTTTTAAGTTGACTGACACACTATCTCTAATTTGATCTTTGAGTATTACAAATATTAACATTTATGTACTTATATTCCTAAGTATAATTTTATTTTCTACTTATATTATGGGTAAAAGAAATGTTCACATACTGAGGTACAAGAAAGTCATTCTGACTAATACATGAGTTAACTTGAATTTTATGTTAACTAAAGCAGTCTGTTTGTGGTCTATCAAACATATATTGTACATATGCTGTCACTAGCCAGAAGTAAAGAATATCCATGCTGAAAGTAAATACAAAAAGCCTCCCTTCCTGAGATTCCAATGTTGGTACTCCTTCAGTATTATAAGACTATCTTCCCCAGTGCCAGTATTGTGTACATGTTGATCTCTGTTTCCTTTTTTTGAAGCCCTGAAAGAATGTATTCTTGACTTGTTTGATGTTCTTTAGTTCTGATAAGATATAAAACTGTGCTGAAAATGCTTCTCTGAGATAGACTCTCCTAATTTTCTGAGACTGTCTTCTGAGTTATATTCCTCAGTGTGGCTCAGATCAAACTCTTTTCTACTCCTAGTATAGGTTTTTTTTATTGATTATTTTCATTGACATTATTAAACTATTGCTTTCTAAGTGGTCTGACATGATATGTCCTAGTGCACTAAATCCTCCTGGCTGAAGTAGGACAGGGAAACCTGTGCTATGGACAGGCTGGCAAAGAATGTTACCTGTTACAAATTGCAGTGAATTTAGCTCAGTGGTACTGCCCTATTTATTTCATAGGTTATTTCGAAGGCACAGTTCTTTGTCTCTACCAATGCTCCAGAAAGTAGAAAGGAAGCAGAATGAGTTGTTGAAACTCTAGAATAACAAAAAGGGACTTGTTTTAAAGATTCTGTTCTGCTCCATTAGTTCTCTCTGGTGCAGCTTAACTTCTGACTCTTGAGTTTATTGTTTCACCAGAAGCCATGCTTTGGGTATTGCTGTATCTGTTTCCCTTGGAGAGAAAGGCTATGTCTCTGGATCACTTGGGGTGATTTTTACTTTTTCTAATGAGAGGGTTACATGTACTCAGGTCAGCAACTTCTTTAATATCCTAACAATGACAATTGTTTCACATGCCTCCTGCTGCTGCTGCTGCTAAGTTGCTTCAGTCATGTCCGACTCTGTGAGACCCCATAGACGGCACCCCACCAGGCTCTGCCATCCCTGGGATTTTCTAGGCAAGAGTACTGGAGTGGGGTGCCGTTGCCTTCTCTGTCACATGCCTCCTAAGTGTCCACTAATGTCACTTTAAGTCATCCACTACAACTTGAAAAATCCTTGCAGCGTTAGAAACAGACAGCTTTACAATTTAGTGACTCTCTCAAAATTCTTGTGCTGATAATCTAGCATCGTTTCTGAGCACTTTTCCCTCTACCTCTCAGAGCTTTTCTGAGCTGCTGTTGCCATTCTGCACTGCATTTTGGGGCACTAGATTTTGAAAGACTTTTGCCAGCTTTACTTCTTTGCGAGAAACGGTTTAGAAAAGAAGGAAGAGTAGACATTCACATACAAACTGTATATGCCTGGCCACTCCACTTGTTCGCTTGCTTTACTCATGAGCAACCTCACCATAGATGGAGCAGCCTCCTCTCAATTCAGTGTCATTCAATGTCATTAGCGTGCAGTAAATTTCTAAATTTAAAACATAAGATTCATCCCGAAAAATCTGACTATACCATTTTCGTCAATACAGAAATTTGTTTAACCTTGTTTCTTTAGAAGTTTCACTGGTCTAAGAGGAGATGATATAAAGGGCAGAGCAAGTCTGATTCTTTCTGACTCTGTTTATTCCTTAATGGAAAAACTGTTTTCCTTTCACATACAAAATGAATTAAAAACCCAAATTAAAGAATACTTCCTTATATTAAATATATAATGTTATATAGGGACTGTTAAGCTTCCAATGGATTCTGGGTAAAATAATCCAATTTTACAGATTAAAGGTAAAAGTGAATGAAACCATACTTTGAATAGTAATTTCTGAAGCACATGTCTCTTTTTATTTTATTAGCACCAAGAATTTGTGTCTTTATCCAAGCTCTCCACCATCCATCTTAGAATTGCCTGAAGTGCTAAGGGGAAAATCATTAAGACATTTACTTTTGTTTCTTTCAATAACAATGGCTGTAGGACAGAACCCATTGGGTGAGTGGAAGAAGCCAGGAGAGACCACTGAAAATATAATTACATAAATGAAGATGTCAGTCTTTGACAAAAGAAAAACCAGTTTGGCATAAAGTTACCACTTTTAAATACCATTATTTAGTAAACAGAAAATACAGTATTACCATAAAATTCTGAAACCTTTTGTCGATAGCCATAGGTAAAACACTACAAAACTAAGCAATTAAAACATGGTCTTAAAAACTAGCTCTATATTGGCATTTCTCATGCCTTGGGAATAAAGGAATAGACAGGCCAGTGGGATAATCACATAGGTCAAATATATTCCAAAATGATCCAAGTCATTGTGATATTTTTTTCTAGAAGCCTGACTAGGTACTTTGATATCTCAAGTAAACATTTTGAAAGAGATCTGTGCTAGTTTTTGATTGCTATGTAACAAATTACTACAAATTTAGTGGTTTAAGACAGCACTAATTAATTATCTCACAATTTCTGTAGGTCAGGAGTCTGGGCACAATCTAACTGGGTCTCCTGCTCAGGGTGTCATAAACCTACAATCAAAATGTTGGCTGGGAAGCATCCTCCTCTGGAGCTGAGTCCTCTCTCAAGTTTACTCAAGTTGCTGGTGGAGTTCAATTTCTTGTGGCTATAGGACCGAGGTCCTCAGCTCTGAGAGGCCACCCATTTCTGTAGGCAGTTCAGAATATGGTTGTTTGCCTCTTCAAGGCCAGCAGGAAAGCTTGCTTTCAAATGGATCACCTAATAATGTCAGGCCCATTTGCAAAATTTCTTCACCTCTTCCATATAATATAATCGTAGGAGCAATATCTCATCGTATGAACAGGTTCCATTCACACTGTGCACATTGCTGCTGCTGCTAAGTAACTTCAGTCGCGTCCAACTCTGTGCAACCCCATAGACGGCAGCCCACCAGGCTCCCCCGTCCCCGGGATTCTCCAGGCAAGAACACTGGAGTGGGTTGCCATTTCCTTCTCCAATGCATGAAAGTGAAAAGTGAAAGTGAAGTTGCTCAGTCATGTCCAACTCTTAGCAACCCCATGGACTGAAGCCTACCAGGCTCCTCCATCCATGGGATTTTCCAGGCAAGAGTACTGGAGTGGGGTGCCATTGCCTTCTCTGTGCACATTAGGGGATTAAATAGAACCCTGGTCACTGGGTATTATCTCAGGTTTATCACAGGCCTCTTCCAGTGAACTTGCTACTGACTCCCAGCCCTTTCCTTAAGCATAAAACTCCCAACAAACTATAGACCTTCTTTCTTCTCCAGTCTCCATCTACCTTTTCAGCCAGGTTAATATGTCACAGGTTAAGAAGGCCACAGAGAGACCTTAAGTCATTTTCTTATCCCCCTTTTTCTCTGGTTCTCAACTCAAGCTTTTCAAAAAGTTCTGACTCTGAAATTCCATACATTCCTCTCTTGCTTGATTTACCTCCTAAAATAACAGTCTCCCTTGAATGGCTTTCTATTCTAGAAAACCATCACCCACCACTTTCCCAGGTTAGTACTGCTATATTGAGGCCTCACGTGTCCATGTAAAGTGGAATTTGCTGGGTAGGTATTGAGAGAGATGCATATTGACCCTCTACAGTGTCATACTGGGGCCTTGCAACTCCAAGAAACCTCTACCACTTCACAGTCCAGATGTGGTTATCAATTAGTGTCAGCAGGTTATCATGTTATTTCAGATATTTTTACGTAACAATGAGACAATTACTTCTAGGTCACAAATGATGAACTTTAAGGCTCAATTTATTTGAAGGGATAGTTTCAGCTAATATTCCTGTGTTTATCTGTGTTTTATAAAGCAAGAGCTGAATTTCTTTCTCTTTTTTAATGATATAGGCTCAATATCTTTATACGTATATATTATTATAAACCTTAAAGAATCATGTGTTTTCTGTTTCAGAATGTATACATATATAATAAAAGATAAACATATGATAGGAATGTGAAACTCTAAATTCAAGGTATTGATTATTTCTGGAGAAAGAGAGAGAAATGGGATTAAGAAGAAGAATAGCGAGGACTACGATCACCTCTGTAATGTTTTAATTCTTGGGATTCTTGGTAAAGGCATAGGTGTTCAATATACTATTGAAGTCATTAAAAAAAAAACATTTAAAGTTGCTAAAAATGATCCTAAAGACATGCAGAAAAGGAAAAATCATTTCTTCAAGAAATCTACTAAAACTCAGTAAGAACAGCAATTATCTGTGCTAGCTGAACCACAACCCACTTCCTTCCTGTTTCTCTGTCCAACGTAACAGAAATTCCACTCTAGGCAACCAGGAGCACAGGATTCCTTCTCGCTGCAGCTACGTGTCAAGGGCTATAGTGTCTTTCCAAGGAGGGCAGAACATCCACNGAATTCTACTTTCTGTTCATTTTTCTGTAAACTTAAAACTGCTTCCAGAAAAGTCCTTTCTTACTAACATTTTACAAACTGTATTGAATAAATTAATTAGAGTTGACATGGGGATAAAAATGGGAAAGAATTCTTGGGAAAAGATCCTGATGTGATAAAACATAATGACAAAGTTGGAAGCTAAAACACATGGCTGATTTACTTCATCATTGGGTTTCTTCTTTCATTTAATATTTATGAAGAGAGAAGTATTTCACCTATGTTATCAAGGAAAAAACAATTACTTGGATCCAATGTAAATATCTGTACTTTGTAGATAAAGTAAAAAAATAAAGACTGAAGTTTATTTCATCATTCAAGTTTAGATTCAAGTTGTCTCCATGGTGATTGCAAGTAAATTACCTAAACAAATTCATTTCCAACACTGGTAGCTCATAGAACTAGACAAGAATGCCAAAAGAATAAAAGCCTTAACATTATACAATAAAAAAAAACAAGGTATTTTCTTTCTGGGTTCAAGATGCACTTTGTTGGAGGCACTCTGAGATGACTAACCAAGTTAGGGGTTGGGATGTTCTATGTATCTCTACTGTCCTGGGACACAGAAAAGGGAGGAAACGAAATGAGGTTTCTTTATCTGCCATGCAAATTCTGAAATGAAGTATTTTTGTCAGCTTTTTAAGTTGACTGACACACTATCTCTAATTTGATCTTTGAGTATTACAAATATTAACATTTATGTACTTATATTCCTAAGTATAATTTTATTTTCTACTTATATTATGGGTAAAAGAAATGTTCACATACTGAGGTACAAGAAAGTCATTCTGACTAATACATGAGTTAACTTGAATTTTATGTTAACTAAAGCAGTCTGTTTGTGGTCTATCAAACATATATTGTACATATGCTGTCACTAGCCAGAAGTAAAGAATATCCATGCTGAAAGTAAATACAAAAAGCCTCCCTTCCTGAGATTCCAATGTTGGTACTCCTTCAGTATTATAAGACTATCTTCCCCAGTGCCAGTATTGTGTACATGTTGATCTCTGTTTCCTTTTTTTGAAGCCCTGAAAGAATGTATTCTTGACTTGTTTGATGCTCTTTAGTTCTGATAAGATATAAAACTGTGCTGAAAATGCTTTTCTGAGATAGACTCTCCTAATTTTCTGAGACTGTCTTCTGAGTTATATTCCTCAGTGTGGCTCAGCTCAAACTCTTTTCTACTCCTAGTATAGGTTTTTTATTGATTATTTTCATTGACATTATTAAACTATTGCTTTCTAAGTGGTCTGACATGATATGTGCTAGTGCACTAAATCCTCCTGGCTGAAGTAGGACAGGGAAACCTGTGCTATGGACAGGCTGGCAAAGAATGTTACCTGTTACAAATTGCAGTGAATTTAGCTCAGTGGTACTGCCCTATTTATTTCATAGGTTATTTCGAAGGCACAGTTCTTTGTCTCTACCAATGCTCCAGAAAGTAGAAAGGAAGCAGAATGAGTTGTTGAAACTCTAGAATAACAAAAAGGGACTTGTTTTAAAGATTCTGTTCTGCTCCATTAGTTCTCTCTGGTGCAGCTTAACTTCTGACTCTTGAGTTTATTGTTTCACCAGAAGCCATGCTTTGGGTATTGCTGTATCTGTTTCCCTTGGAGAGAAAGGCTATGTCTCTGGATCACTTGGGGTGATTTTTACTTTTTCTAATGAGAGGGTTACATGTACTCAGGTCAGCAACTTCTTTAATATCCTAACAATGACAATTGTTTCACATGCCTCCTGCTGCTGCTGCTGCTAAGTTGCTTCAGTCATGTCCGACTCTGTGAGACCCCATAGACGGCACCCCACCAGGCTCTGCCATCCCTGGGATTTTCTAGGCAAGAGTACTGGAGTGGGGTGCCATTGCCTTCTCTGTCACATGCCTCCTAAGTGTCCACTAATGTCACTTTAAGTCATCCAACTACAACTTGAAAAATCCTTGCAGCGTTAGAAACAGACAGCTTTACAATTTAGTGACTCTCTCAAAATTCTTGTGCTGATAATCTAGCATCGTTTCTGAGCACTTTTCCCTCTACCTCTCAGAGCTTTTCTAAGCTGCTGTTGCCATTCTGCACTGCATTTTGGGGCACTAGATTTTGAAAGACTTTTGCCAGCTTTACTTCTTTGCGAGAAACGGTTTAGAAAAGAAGGAAGAGTAGACATTCACATACAAACTGTATATGCCTGGCCACTCCACTTGTTCGCTTGCTTTACTCATGAGCAACCTCACCATAGATGGAGCAGCCTCCTCTCAATTCAGTGTCATTCAATGTCATTAGCGTGCAGTAAATTTCTAAATTTAAAACATAAGATTCATCCCGAAAAATCTGACTATACCATTTTCGTCAATACAGAAATTTGTTTAACCTTGTTTCTTTAGAAGTTTCACTGGTCTAAGAGGAGATGATATAAAGGGCAGAGCAAGTCTGATTCTTTCTGACTCTGTTTATTCCTTAATGGAAAAACTGTTTTCCTTTCACATACAAAATGAATTAAAAACCCAAATTAAAGAATACTTCCTTATATTAAATATATAATGTTATATAGGGACTGTTAAGCTTCCAATGGATTCTGGGTAAAATAATCCAATTTTACAGATTAAAGGTAAAAGTGAATGAAACCATACTTTGAATAGTAATTTCTGAAGCACATGTCTCTTTTTATTTTATTAGCACCAAGAATTTGTGTCTTTATCCAAGCTCTCCACCATCCATCTTAGAATTGCCTGAAGTGCTAAGGGGAAAATCATTAAGACATTTACTTTTGTTTCTTTCAATAACAATGGCTGTAGGACAGAACCCATTGGGTGAGTGGAAGAAGCCAGGAGAGACCACTGAAAATATAATTACATAAATGAAGATGTCAGTCTTTGACAAAAGAAAAACCAGTTTGGCATAAAGTTACCACTTTTAAATACCATTATTTAGTAAACAGAAAATACAGTATTACCATAAAATTCTGAAACCTTTTGTCGATAGCCATAGGTAAAATACTACAAAACTAAGCAATTAAAACATGGTCTTAAAAACTAGCTCAATATTGGCATTTCTCATGCCTTGGGAATAAAGGAATAGACGGGCCAATGGGATAATCACATTGGTCAAATATATTCCAAAATGATCCAAGTCATTGTGATATTTTTTTCTAGAAGCCTGACTAGGTACTTTGATATCTCAAGCAAACATTTTGAAAGAGATCTATGCTAGTTTTTGATTGCTATGTAACAAATTACTACAAATTTAGTGGTTTAAGACAGCACTAATTAATTATCTCACAATTTCTGTAGGTCAGGAGTCTGGGCACAATCTAACTGGGTCTCCTGCTCAGGGTGTCATAAACCTACAATCAAAATGTTGGCTGGGAAGCATCCTCCTCTGGAGCTGAGTCCTCTCTCAAGTTTACTCAAGTTGCTGGTGGAGTTCAATTTCTTGTGGCTATAGGACCGAGGTCCTCAGCTCTGAGAGGCCACCCATTTCTGTAGGCAGTTCAGAATATGGTTGTTTGCCTCTTCAAGGCCAGCAGGAAAGCTTGCTTTCAAATGGATCACCTAATAATGTCAGGCCCATTTGCAAAATTTCTTCACCTCTTCCATATAATATAATCGTAGGAGCAATATCTCATCGTATGAACAGGTTCCATTCACACTGTGCACATTGCTGCTGCTGCTAAGTAACTTCAGTCGCGTCTAACTCTGTGCAACCCCATAGACGGCAGCCCACCAGGCTCCCCCGTCCCCGGGATTCTCCAGGCAAGAACACTGGAGTGGGTTGCCATTTCCTTCTCCAATGCATGAAAGTGAAAAGTGAAAGTGAAGTTGCTCAGTCATGTCCAACTCTTAGCAACCCCATGGACTGAAGCCTACCAGGCTCCTCCATCCATGGGATTTTCCAGGCAAGAGTACTGGAGTGGGGTGCCATTGCCTTCTCTGTGCACATTAGGGGATTAAATAGAACCCTGGTCACTGGGTATTATCTCAGGTTTATCACAGGCCTCTTCCAGTGAACTTGCTACTGACTCCCAGCCCTTTCCTTAAGCATAAAACTCCCAACAAACTATAGACCTTCTTTCTTCTCCAGTCTCCATCTACCTTTTCAGCCAGGTTAATATGTCACAGGTTAAGAAGGCCACAGAGAGACCTTAAGTCATTTTCTTATCCCCTTTTTTCTCTGGTTCTCAACTCAAGCTTTTCAAAAGTTCTGACTCTGAAATTCCATACATTCCTCTCTTGCTTGATTTACCTCCTAAAATAACAGTCTCCCTTGAATGGCTTTCTATTCTAGAAAACCATCACCCACCACTTTCCCAGGTTAGTACTGCTATGTTGAGGCCTCACGTGTCCATGTAAAGTGGAATTTGCTGGGTAGGTATTGAGAGAGATGCATATTGACCCTCTACAGTGTCATACTGGGGCCTTGCAACTCCAAGAAACCTCTGCCACTTCACAGTCCAGATGTGGTTATCAATTAGTGTCAGCAGGTTATCATGTTATTTCAGATATTTTTACGTAACAATGAGACAATTACTTCTAGGTCACAAATGATGAACTTTAAGGCTCAATTTATTTGAAGGGATAGTTTCAGCTAATATTCCTGTGTTTATCTGTGTTTTATAAAGCAAGAGCTGAATTTCTTTCTCTTTTTTAATGATATAGGCTCAATATCTTTATACGTATATATTATTATAAACCTTAAAGAATCATGTGTTTTCTGTTTCAGAATGTATACATATATAATAAAAGATAAACATATGATAGGAATGTGAAACTCTAAATTCAAGGTATTGATTATTTCTGGAGAAAGAGAGAGAAATGGGATTAAGAAGAAGAATAGCGAGGACTACGATCACCTCTGTAATGTTTTAATTCTTGGGATTCTTGGTAAAGGCATAGGTGTTCAATATACTATTGAAGTCATTAAAAAAAAACATTTAAAGTTGCTAAAAATGATCCTAAAGACATGCAGAAAAGGAAAAATCATTTCTTCAAGAAATCTACTAAAACTCAGTAAGAACAGCAATTATCTGTGCTAGCTGAACCACAACCCACTTCCTTCCTGTTTCTCTGTCCAACGTAACAGAAATTCCACTCTAGGCAACCAGGAGCACAGGATTCCTTCTCGCTGCAGCTACGTGTCAAGGGCTATAGTGTCTTTCCAAGGAGGGCAGAACATCCACATTTCCCATTCCACCTCACAGATGTTTGTGGCACAGCTAAGTTTCTGGTAAGTGCCATCAAGAATTTGGGGGCTCCCTTTTTCTGTCCAGCTCCTACTCATGGGAAGAGGCTCTACTTATATATGCATGACACCCTAAGAACACTTAGGTCCCCAGTTCATACATAGGTCTGAGGTTCCAGACTAGGAAAGGCAACAGGACCAGAGGCTACCACCCTCCATCCACTGCCCAGCTATTAAAGCATGAGTGTCACTCAGGGAAAAAGCATAGCACTTGTCCCTAAACCCAGCTCTAGTGCATGGCTCGGAGATTTTTGCCCTGGGCAAGAGGCAGGCCATAGACTAGAGAGGGCTGAAGCTCTACCCAAGAGGACTTATTTTTTTGAGACAGAATGTGAGTAAATTTAAGCCTAAGGATGTGCTCACAAATGATGGAGGTTTTGGTGGAAAGCAGTTAAGAGCAAGCTAGTAGCTTAATTACTAGCCTAACCAATAAACTAGATTTCCTAGAATTAAATTTCTATTCTATTCTAATTTCTTAATTCTAACTGGAATTAAGTTAATATAAATTTGATGTAGATGCTGACATCTTAAGATGTATATATTAAGCCTTAGAGCAATAAATAAGAAAAAAACCCAAAATCATTAAAGAAATGAAAACATTACATTAGAAAATGTTTAAGCTAAAGAAAGCAGTAAAGAAGGAGTAGAGGAACAAAAAGACATGAGACATATAAAAAACAAAGAGCAAAATTGCAAATGCAAATCTTAACTATATCAATATAACATGAAATGTGTATGGATTAAAAAATTCATGCAAAAGACAACTGTATTAAAAAATAATATCAAACTATGTGCTATGTACAAGTGACATACTTTAGACTTAAAGAGACAAATAGATTAAGAGGCAAAAGCATGTTGCATGTTGTATACCATGCAACAGCAAACATAACAAAACTAAGGTGGGTATATTAATAGTCAAAATATACTTTAAAACAAAAATATTACTAGGGATAAGTACAGGCATTTTATAAGAGTAAATTCTTTTATAAAAGGGTTAATCCATCAGGCATATGCAACAAATTATAAACAGATATGTACCTAGTAACTGAGCGCCAAAATGCATGAGGCAAAAACTTATAGAAAATAAGGGAGAAGTAAACAATTAAACAATACTAGTTGGAGACCTCAATATTTCATTTTAATAATGAATAAAACAACTGGCAGAAGATGAACAAGGAAATGAGAACATCAAAACACTTAAAAGCAATTAGACTTAAGAGGCATCTATAGACTACCCCACTCAACAACAACAGAATATACATTCTTTCCCAATGGATGCAGAACATTCTCAGGGTAGGTGACATGCTAAGCTATAAAAGAAACCTCATAATATTCTCTAACCATAATAAAATAACATCAGAATTCAATAATATAAACAAATTTGGGAAGCTCACAAATACTTGGATATTAAACAACACAGTTCTAAATCATCAATATGTCAAAAAAGAAATTACAAAATACTTTTGAGATAAATGGAAATGAAGACACAGAATGCCAAAACTAACAAAATGCAGCTGTAAAAGCAGTGCTTAGAGAGATATTTATAGCCATAAATGCCTATAATAAAAAAATAAGAAAGATCTCAAATCAGTACAGTAACTATCTACCTTAAGACACTTGAGAGAAAAGACAACTAAACCCAAAGCAAACAGAATATAGGAATAAAGACCAGAGTAGGGGTAAAAAGAAAAATAAATAGGAAAAAATGGATAAGATTAATGAAACCAAAAGTAGGTTATTTGAAAAGATCAAAATTGACAACCTTTAAGAGTACAAACTTCCAGCTATACAATGAGTTAAGTTATGGATATCTAGCATACAACATAGTGATTATAGTTATTAATATTGTATTTTATACTTGAAAGTTGCTAAAACTGTACATCTTAAGTGTTATCACCACAAAAAATAGATGATAATTATGTGATATGAAGAATGTCTTAGCTGATGCTACTGTGGTAATCATTTTATAATAAATAAGTATATTAAATCAACACACTGCATACCTTAAACTTATACAATATTGTATGTCAATTATATCTCAGAAAAGATAGAAAAAATGAACAGAACTTTAGCAAGACTTATTAATAAATGAAGAGAGGAGACTCAAATTGCTAAAATCAGGAATGAAACAGAGGACATTACTACTCATCTTACAGAAATAAAGTGATTATTATGGAATACTATGAACAGTGTATGCTAATAGGTTAGATAACTTAGATGAAATGGACAAATTACTGAAAAGATAAAAACTACTCAAGCTGATTCAAGAAGGAATAAACAAATTGAATAGATCTATAACAAGTAAAGAGACTGAATTAATAACCAAAAAACTATCCACAAAGGAAAGCCCCAGCCCAGATGGCTTCACTGCTGAATTCTGCCAAATGTTTAAATAAGAATTGGTATCAATACTTCATAAAAAATAGAACAGGAAGGAACACTTCCCAACTCATTCTATGAAGCTCTAGTAATACAAACCTGACCAAAAAATCACAAGAAAAAAACTATAGACCAGTATCTCTTAAGAATATAAATACAAAACTACTCACAAAATAACCAGCAAACTAAATCCAGCATTACATACAGAGGATTATATACCATGACCAAGCTGAATCTAGTCCAGCTAAAATATTCATACTTAATGGTGAATACTGAATGCTTTCTCTTCAAGATCAGGAACAAGACAAGGATGTCCACTTTCATTACTTCTATTCCACATTATACTGAAGGTCCTAATGAAGCCAATTAGGCAAGAAAATGAAGTGAATGACACCCAGATTGGAAAGGAAGAAATAAAATGCCATTGCTGGACATGACCTTGTGTATAGAAAAGCCTAGGGAACTGTTTAATAATTATTACAACTAGTAAGTCCAAAAGGTTGAAAAGAGGCAGAAAAGACTCTCAACACACAAAAAGTACATTGTGATTCTATACACGTATAATTTATAATCCCAAAAGAAAATTAAGAAAACAATTCCACTTACAAGAGTATCAAAAATAATAAAATATATAGGAATAAATTTAACAAAAAAGTGTAAAACCTGTAGCCTGAAAAGCACAAATCATTGTTGAAAGAAATTAAAGGAGATCTAAATAAGTGGGAAGGCTGGTGCTCATGGATCAGAAGATTTATTATTGTTCACATGGCTATGTTCTTCAACTTGCTCTAGAGATTCAACACAATCTTGATCATAATTTTCCAACTGAATTCATGGTTAACTTGTGTATCATGAGAAAATCAGTGTAAACAGACAAACAAAGCCCTTTCTAGCCAAAGAAATTTGGAAAAATATGTTAGCCAAAATTAAACAATTTTATTTAATGCAGGATTTTTCAGCAACATTAATATGCTCAAGAGCACTGTCACATGGCATTTTCCAAACTTATTAAACTACAGATGCCTTTTTTGGGGGGCCATGTATTAATATACCAAGGGCCATTAGTGTTCACCAACACACATTTTGAGAAATACTGTCCCAGGGGATATTAATTCGCTCTGTTAATCTACTTCTTATTGCCTCTCTAACTGACACAATGAGCAACCAGCCAGGAAGAAGGGGGAGTCAGAAAATCAAGTCCATGTGCATAAGCACACATATCTTAGNAAAAAAAAAAAAAAAAAAGGTTTGCCCTCACACTGAAAGATTGGCAAGTGGATGTTCTTACAGGTTTGAAGTGAAAATGAAATGTTAAAGTTTGTATTTGTCATTTAATATACTTTTCCTACTAACTGACCAACTATTGGGCCAGACTGATTTGTTTGGGCAGGGACAAATACGTATACCCTATTCCTTTAAAAAAAATTTTCCCCATAGGAGGTCAGATAGGGGAGAATTTGTGCTGGTTATTCCAGAAGGAGTGGTCTCCCTAACTGGTGAATCTGGATCTACCTGCCCTTAGAGATGGGTTGGGAAGATCCCCTGGAGTAGGAAATGGCAACCTGCTCCAGTATTCTTGCCTGGGAAATCCCATGGACGGCACCTGGTGGGCTACTGTTCATGGGGTTGCAAAGAGTTGGACATGACTGAGCGCAGGCGCACACGCGCACACACAAGGACTTAGAGAGCAATCTTTCCTAATCACACGTGGCTAAAGCTGATAGGCCTCTGCAAAGTGGAGGTTGGAATTTGGGGGAGACTATTTTAATTCAAAGAATAGTAAAAAGCTTTTGGTCATTAACCAGGTCATTGACCAGGACATTTTTCAGCTCAGCTTTATTGGTAATAAAGTTGATATTTTCATCTTTTCTCAGGTTCCAGTCTTCTCAGGGCTGATACTTCCTGTCCCTGTAGCATTCCAACAGTGTTGGGTAAGATGGCTTCTATGTTTTGTCACAACCGATATATATCATTTTCCCTTTTATTTTAGTTTGTGATTGTGTTCATTCAACAGTTGTCTCCAGTAATCTGCTGTCAGTAGCCTAGTCTTGTTTAAAGTTCAGTCTGTATCTGAAGCTAGACAATGAGAAAGCATTTATGGTTTCTGAGAAATACTGGTATCAGGAAATATTTACTGAGAAGGGAAAAGAAACCCAAACATGGCTCCTGCCAATCCTTCTAGCCCCTCCCCCACCATATCCTGTGAAAGTGTTGCCTATCCTGCTGATTTCTGGACCAGTAAACATGGCAAACTTAAGGTCACTGCCTGTATGGATATTTAAGTGAAAACTGCAAACATAGTAGGGAATAATAGTCTAGCCTTTTCTTAATATTCTTAAAGGCATTTTGGAGCCCTATAATGGGTGTGAAGATCAATGATCAGTATTTAAACAGAAATAAAAATATAAAATTGAAAATATCAGAAAGAATTACATAAAATAATAGTAATATTTCATGAAAGGTTTGTTTCAGAGGTGTGTGTGTGTTTGTGTGTGTATGCATGGGCATATATATTCTGGGTTGAGATACAGAATATATTTTTTATGGAGGGCTACAGTCAAAAAAGAGTGCAAAGGATATTATTCAGCCATAAAAAAGAAGAAAATCACACCATTTTTAAAAACATGGATTGATCTTGAAGACATTACATTAAGTGAAATGAATCAGAGAAACACAAACACTGTGTGATTTCACTTTTACATGGGATCTTAAAAGAGAGCCAATCATGGAAAGCTGTAAAAAAATAAAGTTTTCCTAAGTATTGGTTTTAAAGTGCACATTTCTTCTTTCATTTTTTCTCTTTGCTAATCTGTTCTCTGAAACTGCTGCCTTCTGAATAAATTGCAGTAATGAATAACCAGAGAAGCAAGGGCCTCACTCAGAGAAGCAAGTTCTCACTCTGTGAACAGCTGGAATGCAAAAACTGTTGTCCCTACCTCTTCATTCTGAGTCAATCAGATACCCAAACAGCATTAGGGTAGAAGGGCTTTTCAGTGGAAAAGACCCTGATGCTGGGAAAGATTTAAACCAAAAGGAGACGGGGGTGGGACAGGATGAGAAGTTTCAGATAGCTCCATTGACTCAATGAACATGGATTTGAGCAAACTCTGGGCGACAGTAGAGGACACAGGAGCCTGGCATGTTGCCGGCAATGGGGCAAAGAGTCAGACATGACTTAGTAGTTGAACTGGAAGAAGGGCTAAGATCTAGAATCTCATTAAGGAAGAGGATACAGGAACATTTACTTTAAAATTTATAACCTGCACAGTTCAAGCCTTAGAACTCTTCTTCCAGCCATCAAATCACAGAGGGTTCAGCTTGGTATGCAGGATCAAAGCCCTATCTTTCCAGACTGACTCACCTCTATTTCTCCCAAGTGAATCTGTGCTCCAAGCAAACTGACCTCTTGGTGTTTTCTGAACTTCTTATTTTGTATCACTGATTGTACTTTCCTTCTGCATAGGTCAGCCTCCTCAACCAGCCCCTCTTTGTTGCCAAAGTCCCATCTATCCTTCAAAGATCATTTCCAACTTCCTTTCCTGATTCCTAATACCTTTCTTTTTAATTCCATAAATATCTGTAAGAAATACCTTTTTATAAAAATGCACTTTAAAATATAATTTTTCCTGATTTCAGGTAAATATTAATGTACTAGTGTAAAAAGAAAATACAGAAGTCACAGAAGAAAATAAAACTCCCATTAAAAAACCTACATATGATACACATTTATGTATATTTATATATTACAAGCTGGTATCATATCATTTTATGATGTGCTTTTTAATTACATGTATATGCCATGACATTAATCTTTTTCTTCAACACGCTTTCTTTTTCTGGCTGTAACACGAGGCGTGTGGGATCAGGAGTGGAACCCCATTGGAAGGTAGAGTTTTAACCACTGGACAGCAGGGGAAGTCTGTTCAACTGGATTTAAAAAAAAATTTTTTTTGTATTGGAGTATAGTTGATTTACAATATTGCATTCAACATGATTTTAATGGTTATTACAAATGAACTATGATTTAACAGTCATGGAATACTGGGCATTTTACTTGTTTTCATGGTGCTGTATTTTGGGGGAACATAAATGGAATGGTATCCAGAGTATAGAGGCTTCCTTGGTTGCTCAGTTGTAAAGAATCCACCTGACAATGCAGGAGACAGGTTTGATCCCTGGTTCCAGAAGATCTCCTGGAGAAGGAAACGGCAACCCGCTCTAGTATTCTTGCCTGGAAAATCCCACGGACAGAGGAGCATGTGGGTTACAGTCCATGGGGCTGCAAAAGAGTCGGACATAACTTAGCAACTGAGCAACAATAATGCAGGATATAGAGACAAATTTCCTTAAAAAGCACAGTGGATTATGTTTTGGGAAATAGGAAACGGGGGCCAGCGATAATTTGGAGAGATTGAAGTCCCCCCATGAATCTTTGGAAATATCGACACATAAGCTGTGTTTCCCACTCTAAATGTAATAGGGGTTTGCACCAGTTGCACTTAAAGGGCAGTGGCCCCAGAAGGATTATGGTTGCCTCAGGGGGTCATCCAGGCAGCTGACCCATGGAGACATGCAGGGCTGAGCACGCATGCCTCCTCACCTCAAAATACTTCTTTCTTTGTGTAGCATCTAAATCTAGTAGGAAGAGATGTGCCTCTTGGATTTCTTCCTCCCTCTTCCCCAGCCCTATTTCCTTTTTCTTTTCTGAGATCACCCACTATTAATTATCCTATCTTTTATCTTTTAGTCTCCCATCTCAGCTCCTTTGAAAGTTCTTCCTCAAATTGAAAAAAAAAGGAGAAAAAAAAATCACCTCTCCTTTACCTTAAAAATTTTTTTTCTCCAGCTTTATTGCAGTATAGTTAACAAATAAATACACATATTCAAAGTATGCAATATGATGATTTATATACATACGTGTACACGGAAATGATTACCACAATCAAGTTATTTAACCTATCGATCATCTCAAGTATTTACCTTTCATACACTGGCGTGTGGGGAGAACACAAGAAGATCAGGAAATTTCCAGTGTTAACCACAGCTGCTACCCCTGGAGCCATAGGCCCGGTCCCTTCCTCCAGCCCTCCCCGTCCCTCCCCTCCCTCCCCCTGTCAAATTTCTGGATTCATCACCCTTTACTGCCTTCACTGCTCCACCGCCGCAAACTGCCTACCCAGTGCTCGACTCTGAAGAGCCTGGCCCAGAGCAGGCCTTGGCTGAGCTAGTTCCACCCCTCGAGCAAACTGGCGTCTCTTTCCCGGTTCTTCTGAGTGCATTTCTCCATTAGCAGTGGGTGCTCAGTGCCAGACACCGACTCCGTGCTCTCCCCTCCCCATCTGGCTGCCACCTTTAACGCCGCCCGTTCCCGGGTCCTCCGGGTTCTTGGAAGGTCCTTCCTGGCCCTCTGCCCGCCTGTTCCGAGTTCTCACCTCACACAGTCAGAGCTTCCCCAGTAACTCGGAGGATCTCTCAGTCTACCCCTGGGAGGCAGCAGTCGCCAGGCCGCCAACTCCGCTCGCCGCGGGTCTCACGGTCATGTCACAGTGCCCCTGCACCTCCAGGCCCGCTTGCAAGTCCCCAGATGCAGCGATGACCGAGCATTTAGGGTGCACCTACTAAGCGCAGGCCCACGCCGCCTCTGCTCCCTTTCAGCTAACAGCCTCCTAGGCCCCACTACCAGCCGGATTTTGAAGGAAGAGGACGCCGTCCCGGCTCCAGAGGCGCTCGCGTCCGCAGGGGCGAGGCACCGCGTAGGCAGATCGTGACCGTCTAGTGGGGGACCTCGGCCCCGACCTCAGGCCCCCCGCCCGGCAGGCGCGTCAGAGGACCAGAGGCCCAGGTCGCAGGGGGCGGCCGCCGGACCGGAACCGCGCCGGGTGCTGGGCTGGGGCAGGCGAGGTNTCCCGACCCGCCGCTCCCTCGCCGGGCGGGCACGCTTGCTGTCTGTCCTCCCCGCGCGAGACGGGCGGCCGTCCTTGGCGTCGGCCCGCGGCCCCCCGCCCAGGCACGGATAACGGTGCCACTTTGCCCGGCTGGGGCGCCCTGTCAGCCGGACCATCCCGGCCGCCCGAGGAGCTGGCGCCGTCACGGGGCAGACACTTGGGGGATCGGCCTTTTTTGGCGCCCCTCGGTTCCTGCCCCCACCTCCGCCCAAGTTCTTCTCCCTGGGGGAGGTGTCTTCGGGAGCAGACGGGTATGCCTGCTCCAGAGTTGGGGGGCCCAGGGAGGGTGACCAGGCCTGTTGATCAGGGTGGAGACTCTCTCTCTGCAGGGACTCTTCCTGCCAGCTTGGGGGGGAAGAGGCTCAATGTGACCCGAGGGCGGACGGGGAGCGGCTGCTGGACAGATGGCCTCCTGGCCTTGGATCAGCGCTTGTGAGGGGGAGGGGTCCGGACGACCTTAGGTATGCCTGCTTCCGAGAACCCTGGGATTATTGGAGCTGCTCAGGGATTTTAAACTTTTCTTTCTTGAGTAGGCCAGAGGTGGCATTAAATATCCTGGACTGGAATAAATCCGAGGGCCCACCCAGACCAGCATGGCTGGCACCCAGGACTAGCCTAGGATGGGACTGGCAGTCAGAGAATGGGACTTGGGGGAAGTGGGGAAAGGTTGTATTTGGCTCAGGACTGGCCCACTTGCCTTCAGCTCTGTGTTCTGCAGGGTCTGTTGGGTGCATCTGTTGATGTGTACAGTGTGGCTGAGGTTACAGAACGTGGACAGACAGATGTCTGGCCTGGAAGGTGCGTGGTGTGTTTTCAGGGGTCTCTTGCCTCACCCCAAGTACATTATGCAGTGAAAGAGAAGAGGAAGTAAGGTGCTAGCACACAGATTTTGACCGCTTTCCAGTTGTTCCACTGGCCATGGCTTCGATTCATTCAGTAAAAGTTTACTGAGCACTTACTATGTGCCGGCCACTGCACTAGGTGCTGGGAGTATAGGGGTAAACCAGAAAGACATGTTTTGCCTTGAGTTCATAGACTCAATAATAAATAATCTTGAAACATCACTCAGTAACAGGTATTTGTCAACAAATACGTGCTAGGCATTGTTTTAGATGCTGTGAAGAAAACAAAGCAAAAATAACTGCCTTTGTGGAGCTTTAATGGGGGGGGGCATTGCACAGACAATAAAATAAAATGTAAAATAAAAATATATGCTGTTAATAAGTGCTAATGAGAAAAAGAAAACAGGTTATTGGGTAGAGACTGAATTTATATTTGAGTGGTCTGGAAAGGGCTCCTGAGAAGTTGTCTTTTGAATAAAACGTTGAAGGAAGTGGTGAACTAATCATTTCAAACTGTCATGAGTACAAGGGGAGAAAGGTGAAGAGCGTGGTGAGAGATAATGGACCTTGATTTGGGTTGGGGGCTCAGGGAAGGCGTCCCTTAAGGAAGTGACATTTAGGCTGAGACCTGAAGGAGGGGTGAGAGTTAACCATGTGTGGAGCAGCACGGAGCTTGGTGAGTTGGAGGAAGTGAAAGAGGCCTGTGTGGCTGGAGAGGCAATAAGTTTATAGAGAGGTGTGTCAGTTCACTGGGGGCCTCCAGGACTGAATGCCTTTCCCTCCAGAGTTTGGATTTACCCCCAGTGTAATTAGGAGCTTTTGAAGAGTTTTAAGTGAGTGACATGATGATATTTACATTTTAAAAGGACTCTGGTATGGACAGATAAGCAGGTAAGGTAAGGCAAGGCTTTACGTGTTGAGTGGCCTCACTACTTGATCTGCTTGGAAAAGCCTCAAGCAGTCTGGGGGAGGAGGATCTTTTCTCTCAGAGAGACTATTTTGCCTAGCTTTTAGGAAGGGAAAGAAAAATGAATTAACATTTATGGAGTGCCTGTTAGGTGGGAAAATCAATTTTAGAGACTTTTACAAACATTATCATATTTAACTTAATCTTCTCTGCACTCTAAGAGGAGTTGTCCTGCCCCCTTTACATATACAAGCTTAGAGGAGTTGGATGACTTATCCAAAGCTACATTTGTAACATAATCTGTATTCAAACCCAGATCTTCCTGATTCCGGAGCCCTCTGGCTCTGGAGCCAGACTACTGAGTTTGTGTCTTGCTTCTGCCACTTACTAACTGAATGATTTTGAGTTATTTAACCCTTCTGGTGCCTCAGTTTCCTATCTGGAAAAGCCTCAAGTTTTTCTCAGCTTCAATGCAGATAAAAGTACCTACCTCCTAGGGTTGTTGTGCTGATTAAATTAACTTTTAGTGCAACATGTTAGTTGCTTTTATTACTTAAAAATTTAAAACATCCACACTGCCTCCCAGCCCTGTTGTCATTTTGGATGAGATTAACTGTAGGGACAATTCAGTTCTTGAATATTGTGAGACTCTGTTTTCCTTAATGCCCATGTTCCACGGTGTTCCATGTGCTCAGTCCTTCAACACTGATCTCTTGTTTCAGTCTTGACATTGCAGTGGGGCTTATGGATACAGTGTGAGTTCCTTCCCTCAAGCTCAGTGTATCTAGGGGAGGTCAGATAATTAAAATGAGCTACGATGTACTTAACAAATTCTCAAAATCCCCTGTATTTAGAGCGCTACAGTTAAGACCGGCAAGAACTAAATGCCGGGGGAAGTAGGGAAGGCTTTGGGGCCAAGGTGACTTCTGAACTGGGATTTGGAGGAAGAACAGTGTTACCACCATGTAAGACTGGGCAAAGGACATTCTATGTAGTCATATGTGAAAGCACAGAGTTGTGAGAGGCTTGGTTTGTCCAGGGATGAGGCTGGTAAGCCGAGCTGGGCTTGTGAAAGGCAGGTCAGGTTTGGATTTAATTCTGTAAGGCACAGGGACCTATCAGAGACTATTGGATACGTCAGATCCATACCATGATGGGTGCTGCTGATAGAGAGTGGATACAGTTGTCATCCTGGGAGGTGACTTTATTTTGGTGGGATTTCAGGGCTTCAGTGTCTGAAGTTTCAGAAACCTGAAACTCAGGTGGTTTTTTTTTTAGTATAATTTTTATTTGGTTATTGGCTGTGCTGCGTCTGTGCTGCTGGCCAGGCTTCTCTCTCGCGGTGAGGGGGCGCTGACTCTAGTTGTGGTGTGCGGGCTTCTCATGCCAGCGGCTTCTCTGGTTGCTGAGCCTGGGCTCTCGGGGAGATGTGTATAAGAGACAGGGCACGGATAACGGTGCCACTTTGCCCGGCTGGGGCGCCCTGTCAGCCGGACCATCCCGGCCGCCCGAGGAGCTGGCGCCGTCACGGGGCAGACACTTGGGGGATCGGCCTTTTTTGGCGCCCCTCGGTTCCTGCCCCCACCTCCGCCCAAGTTCTTCTCCCTGGGGGAGGTGTCTTCGGGAGCAGACGGGTATGCCCGCTCCAGAGTTGGGGGGCCCAGGGAGGGTGACCAGGCCTGTTGATCAGGGTGGAGACTCTCTCTCTGCAGGGACTCTTCCTGCCAGCTTGGGGGGGAAGAGGCTCAATGTGACCCGAGGGCGGACGGGGAGCGGCTGCTGGACAGATGGCCTCCTGGCCTTGGATCAGCGCTTGTGAGGGGGAGGGGTCCGGACGACCTTAGGTATGCCTGCTTCCGAGAACCCTGGGATTATTGGAGCTGCTCAGGGATTTTAAACTTTTCTTTCTTGAGTAGGCCAGAGGTGGCATTAAATATCCTGGACTGGAATAAATCCGAGGGCCCACCCAGACCAGCATGGCTGGCACCCAGGACTAGCCTAGGATGGGACTGGCAGTCAGAGAATGGGACTTGGGGGAAGTGGGGAAAGGTTGTATTTGGCTCAGGACTGGCCCACTTGCCTTCAGCTCTGTGTTCTGCAGGGTCTGTTGGGTGCATCTGTTGATGTGTACAGTGTGGCTGAGGTTACAGAACGTGGACAGACAGATGTCTGGCCTGGAAGGTGCGTGGTGTGTTTTCAGGGGTCTCTTGCCTCACCCCAAGTACATTATGCAGTGAAAGAGAAGAGGAAGTAAGGTGCTAGCACACAGATTTTGACCGCTTTCCAGTTGTTCCACTGGCCATGGCTTCGATTCATTCAGTAAAAGTTTACTGAGCACTTACTATGTGCCGGCCACTGCACTAGGTGCTGGGAGTATAGGGGTAAACCAGAAAGACATGTTTTGCCTTGAGTTCATAGACTCAATAATAAATAATCTTGAAACATCACTCAGTAACAGGTATTTGTCAACAAATACGTGCTAGGCATTGTTTTAGATGCTGTGAAGAAAACAAAGCAAAAATAACTGCCTTTGTGGAGCTTTAATGGGGGGGGGCATTGCACAGACAATAAAATAAAATGTAAAATAAAAATATATGCTGTTAATAAGTGCTAATGAGAAAAAGAAAACAGGTTATTGGGTAGAGACTGAATTTATATTTGAGTGGTCTGGAAAGGGCTCCTGAGAAGTTGTCTTTTGAATAAAACGTTGAAGGAAGTGGTGAACTAATCATTTCAAACTGTCATGAGTACAAGGGGAGAAAGGTGAAGAGCGTGGTGAGAGATAATGGACCTTGATTTGGGTTGGGGGCTCAGGGAAGGCGTCCCTTAAGGAAGTGACATTTAGGCTGAGACCTGAAGGAGGGGTGAGAGTTAACCATGTGTGGAGCAGCACGGAGCTTGGTGAGTTGGAGGAAGTGAAAGAGGCCTGTGTGGCTGGAGAGGCAATAAGTTTATAGAGAGGTGTGTCAGTTCACTGGGGGCCTCCAGGACTGAATGCCTTTCCCTCCAGAGTTTGGATTTACCCCCAGTGTAATTAGGAGCTTTTGAAGAGTTTTAAGTGAGTGACATGATGATATTTACATTTTAAAAGGACTCTGGTATGGACAGATAAGCAGGTAAGGTAAGGCAAGGCTTTACGTGTTGAGTGGCCTCACTACTTGATCTGCTTGGAAAAGCCTCAAGCAGTCTGGGGGAGGAGGATCTTTTCTCTCAGAGAGACTATTTTGCCTAGCTTTTAGGAAGGGAAAGAAAAATGAATTAACATTTATGGAGTGCCTGTTAGGTGGGAAAATCAATTTTAGAGACTTTTACAAACATTATCATATTTAACTTAATCTTCTCTGCACTCTAAGAGGAGTTGTCCTGCCCCCTTTACATATACAAGCTTAGAGGAGTTGGATGACTTATCCAAAGCTACATTTGTAACATAATCTGTATTCAAACCCAGATCTTCCTGATTCCGGAGCCCTCTGGCTCTGGAGCCAGACTACTGAGTTTGTGTCTTGCTTCTGCCACTTACTAACTGAATGATTTTGAGTTATTTAACCCTTCTGGTGCCTCAGTTTCCTATCTGGAAAAGCCTCAAGTTTTTCTCAGCTTCAATGCAGATAAAAGTACCTACCTCCTAGGGTTGTTGTGCTGATTAAATTAACTTTTAGTGCAACATGTTAGTTGCTTTTATTACTTAAAAATTTAAAACATCCACACTGCCTCCCAGCCCTGTTGNACGTACTAACAAACTCTTGCTCCTCAATTCCCGCTTGTTTTTCTCAGGCTCCATGAATACTAACCCTTTTTTGTTAACGTAACCTTGCCCTAAAGCTCCATACAGTGTAGTTAACAATGTTTATTAATTGATGGAATGAATAATTCTTTATCATTTGAATGGGATCCTGTGTTTGTGAAACTTAAGGAGAAGGAGGAATAACTTTTTTAGAAATAAAGTATTGCAAAAGGGGCTCCCTAGGATTGGGTTACTGGGGAAGGTATGCAGATACCAAGTGGTGTGGGTAATTTTGTGGCCAAGGGGTGGTTGTGGACAGGTACTTCGAATTTGCTCCGAGAACAGAGGTCTGTGAGCTCTTGAAAGGGGTGCGGTGGGGGTGGGTTGGGGTTGCACCTGAAGGAGAGTTTGGTTTAGGATTTTCATCTTGCCTACACATGGGGGACAGAAAAGAAGGTACTATTCTCGCCCTCTACTCAGCATGTCCATGAGGAGCTTTCCTATTGTGTGGGAATCTTCATGCTGTGTGAGCTTCGTCTTAACACTTCTGCTTCTGTAAAACTGGAAAGAGTAGTGGACCCCCTAGGGCTCTGAATCTGTATTTTTCTACAGTGGACAACAAAATCCAAATAGGCCAACCTAGATAATGGATTAATTATTTTTCTTTTAAAACTCTAAAGGACATTATTCATGTAGAAAATTTAGGCAATACAGATACGTATACAGATGAAATAAAAATGATAAACACTATAACCTAGATCTATGTCAGCATATTAATATTTAGTGTTTTTATTAGGTCTTTTTCCCTGCTCTATCTTTCTGTGCAAGTTGGCTTTAACTTTTTTCTTTTCCTACAAAAATAGGAGCATCACAAATAGAAGAATGTTTCAAGTGTCAGTGTCTGTGAGGTGGAGTAGTGGTGTATGCCCGCAGTGTGTGTCTCTGTCTGTGGGCATCTGGTCCAGTGTGCCCGCAGTCTGTGTGTGTCTCTGTGGGCATCTGATCCAGTGTGCCCACAGTCTGTGTGTGTCTCTGTCTGTGGGCATCTGGTCCTGTGCCCACAGTCTGTGTGTGTCTCTGTCTGTGGGCATCTGGTCCTGTGCCCGCAGTCTGTGTGTGTCTGTCTGTGGGCATCTGGTCCTGTGCCCGCAGTCTGTGTGTGTCTGTCTGTGGGCATCTGGTCCAGTGTGCCCACAGTCTGTGNATCAGATCCATACCATGATGGGTGCTGCTGATAGAGAGTGGATACAGTTGTCATCCTGGGAGGTGACTTTATTTTGGTGGGATTTCAGGGCTTCAGTGTCTGAAGTTTCAGAAACCTGAAACTCAGGTGGTTTTTTTTTTAGTATAATTTTTATTTGGTTATTGGCTGTGCTGCGTCTGTGCTGCTGGCCAGGCTTCTCTCTCGCGGTGAGGGGGCGCTGACTCTAGTTGTGGTGTGCGGGCTTCTCATGCCAGCGGCTTCTCTGGTTGCTGAGCCTGGGCTCTCGGGGTGCGGGCTTTCAGCAACGGCAGCACACGGGCTCAGTAGCTGTGGCTCCTGGCCTCTAGAGCGCAGGTTCAATAGCTGTGGCGCATGGACTGTAGTTATACCACATCCACAGCGTGTGGGCTCTCCCGGGACCAGGGATCAAACCTGTTGTCTCCTGCATTGGCAGCTGGGTTCTTCACTGCTGAGCCACCAGGGAAGCCTTGAAATTCAGTTTTGTAGGCCACGTGGAGCTGATTGAGATCCAGGGAGACTGACTAACCAAACTTGGAAGAGACTGATGCAAAAAATCAGGGTATTAACTAGCCTTGAGAACTGAAACTGCAGAATGACAGATGTTTCTGTCTGCTGGTCGTGGCTCTCCCCACCCCCACCCCCACCCCCTAATTTCTGGNTGACAAATAGAAGATATTCAGTGTTAATTTCCTCTCTTCCCTCTTCAGAGCAACAATGCAGACGTTGCTGAACTTGTTGAAAATTATCAACTAAATGTCAATTCACTATCTAGATTGGATAGCAATTAAACTCACAGTTCCAAGTTGGATAGAAAAGGTTAAAAAAATTCCAAATTTGTTTCCCTTTATTGCAAATTGTGCCAAATATTTTTTGAGTTCGTATGGAAAGGAAAATACCATGGGCTTTACAATTTTATCAATTTTTATTGGGGGTCTGAGTTTGTAGGTACATCTTTGGATCTCAGAGGCAAAATTTGATCCTTGAGAGATAGAAACCTTGAACCAGTGTTTAAAAAGTTTTGATTTTTAATGTTAACAACTAATCAACTGATGGTGGCTGCCTGAAGCATGTATAGAAAAGGATTCTGAGTCTGAAGCTACCAAAAAAAAAAAAAAATAATCAGCATCTGCTATGGTTGTGGGAGGTGGCATGGCCGCACACAGGACATGCTTCTGACAGCCCACACTACCGCCAAGGTATCTTGCATTTCAGAATACGAGAAATCCTTCTAAAGTGAAAAGTGCTTTCAAGCATCCACAGGATAGAAAAGTTGCACTTTGAAGGTACATTAAGTAGCAAAACAAATGATGATGATAAGTTTGGTTTCTATAAACTACAAGTTTCTATAACCTCTATGTCATAAAAGGTAATATTTTTCAAAATTAAAAAAAACTGTGGATTTTTTAATAGATAAAAAATAAAGTGAGGAGGTATATAGCAGTGAGAGCACTACTAAGTTTAATGGCTATTATATAAGATACAGGATACATTCAAGTAATTTACAATGCAGCTTTGTTTCACAGTGGAGTTGGTCTCCTATGATAGAAAATGAACAGAATGGATATCACCAGGGGTGTGTAACTGATTGCAAAGTTTAAGTAACTAAAGTTTCTATACTTTTCTTTTCACCAGATAAACGACTTATTCCCATTTAGTCCAGGGTATTTATATCCTGAAAGTACTGGTACTTCAAGACCAGACCTTCAGACGTTGATGGTACACACTACATACAATCACATAGAATCAGTAGCATAGATCATAAGAGGTTCCAAATGCCAATGTTTAGAATCAAGCTGTTTCCAAGCTCACCTGCAGCTCCACTAGCAAGTTCCAGAAAATAAAGCAAATTAAGTCAATATGCATAGTTGATCCTTCCTTCAGTGCTGTGATTTATAAATATAAAAACTGATACTATCTCAGTTCCATGGTAAAATGAAGAGTATAGTGCATTTCTTTATATACTTTAGTTTTTAACACATCAGTACGTTTTTAGTTACTTAGAGGTATCTATGGAATATCTTTCTTCCTTGTTAGTTAGCAATTTGAGATAGACTTTTTTAAAGCATTCTTCAATATCATCAGTCCTTGCATACCAGCCTGTCCTGAACTTAAACAGAAAAAGGAAACTGCCAAAGCTAATGAACTATGCCTATAGAGAATATTCTGCCAGAGAAATAGTCAGTGAACACTTCTGCAGTTTAAGCATTCACTCATCCGCTGGCTTAGGGAAGAGAGGAGAAATAAATCTCTGTCTTTGCTCTCGTTTCCTTTTAATCATTTTATTCCTTGCTTGCACAATGAGGTCTGATTCTCAAGTGAAGGACCAGATTTAGCACAGTGGCTCAGGAGACTCATGGGATCATTTTACCCAGCAAAACATCTATAATTTATGGGAACGATTTGACCTGATAAAATTCTTCAGCTATAATTTCATCTGAAAACATTCTATTTTAATATCAGTTTAGACTCTAAACCTCCCTATTTCACTTACTTGTTGCTGTTTTAAATGCAGCCCTGCCCAGTTTCTGGGCAAGGCATCTGATTTAAAGATTATTAGCCAGGACTTTCTTCTTCTTGGATTAATAAGTCATTTATAGAGCTAAAATACTTTGGAGTTTAGTTAGTTCTCCTGAGAACTTCCCTGGTGACTCAGAGGTTAAAGCGTCTGCCTCCAATGCGGGAGAGCTGGGTTCGATCCCTGGGTCAGGAAGATCCCCTGGAGAAGGAAATGGTAACCCACTCCAGTATTCTTGCTTNAGTTTAGTTAGTTCTCCTGAGAACTTCCCTGGTGACTCAGAGGTTAAAGCGTCTGCCTCCAATGCGGGAGAGCTGGGTTCGATCCCTGGGTCAGGAAGATCCCCTGGAGAAGGAAATGGTAACCCACTCCAGTATTCTTGCTTGGAGAATCCCATGGATGGATAAGCCTGGTAGGCTACAGTCCATGGGGTCGCAAAGAGTCGGACACGACTGAGCAACTTCACCTTCACCTAACTATATGCAGGACATTATATAAGATGAAAAGGATGTATGTATGTATGATATAGTGCCTGACCTTAGAAGCCTTCTATATGTCTGTCAAATTATATCATTATATCCAACAAACACTCAATGAGCATTAACTACAAATAGGACAAAACTGCATGAGATGGTCTGTCCTTGCTTTTAAAATGATTAGGATTTTTCTCCAAAAAGTTTGAAATTTCTAGCCAAGTAATAAAATACATAGACTATTACAAACCTTTGTGGTTCTAAATGAGTATATTAATGTATACTTTTGTCTCATCTTCTCAACTGGAAAGTCTTTGAAGCAAATGACTGTGTGACATACCTTTTTTATATTTCAAGTGTCAAGCCTAATCCAGACAGATATTCCCAAGGAGCCTACACAACTGCTGTGGGATACAGACAGTAAACGGTGTTCTTTTTCCCGCCAATAGAGTATGATAAGTGCTAAAATAGAGATGTTATCAAATACCAAAGAAGGATAAGGAAAGAATAACTCATCTGGAACAAGTTTAAGAAATGCTAGTTGAAAAAATGAACAAAAATGCTAAAGTGAAGTAGCTTGAAATTTAAGAGCTTAAATTATTTTGTTTTTTATACAATTTTAAAGGTTACTTTCCATTTACAACTATTACAGAATATAGGCTATATCCTCCATATTGTACAATACATCCTTGAGCCTATCTTATACCCAATAGTTTGTATCTCCCTGCCCCNAAATTTAAGAGCTTAAATTATTTTGTTTTTTATACAATTTTAAAGGTTACTTTCCATTTACAACTATTACAGAATATAGGCTATATCCTCCATATTGTACAATACATCCTTGAGCCTATCTTATACCCAATAGTTTGTATCTCCCTGCCCCTGCCAAGTTGCCCCACACTGCCACTGGTAACCACTAGTTTGTTCTCTGAATCTGTGAGTCTGATTTTTTAAAAAATATCCTCACTTGCTTGCTGCATTTTAAAAGTTGCATATATAAGTGATACCATACAATAATTGTCTTTCCCTGACTTATCTCATTTGGCATAAGGCCCTCCAAGTTCAGCCATGTTGTTGCAAATGGAGAAATTTCTTTTTCTGTGTGAGTAGTATTCCATTGTGTGTGTGTGTATTTGTGTGTGTGTATGTATTTGTGTGTGTGCATATACTGCATCTTCTTTATTTATTCACTTGTTGGACATTTGGGTTGCTTCCTTATCTTGGCAATTATAAACAATGGTGCTATGAACATTTGGTGTACATATCTTTTCAAATTAGTGTTGTGGGGTTATTTTTTGGGATATATATTCAGGAGTGGAATTGCTAGGTCATACTTTTAGGTTTTTTTAGAAACCTCAATATTGTTTTCCACGGTGGCTGCGGCAATTTACATTCCCATCAACATCGTAGGAGGCTCACTTTTTCCCACATCCTTGCCAACATTTGTTATTTGTGTTCTTTCTGATGGTAGAGATGATCAATTTCTATTATACCTTAGGAAATAGTCTGGATATTCAAGAGACATTGCTTTTTGGAGTGAAGATTCTTATTTTTATCTACACCCAAACAACTTCTTAAGAGCTGCATTTTGTTTTACTTTAACCACAGCAATGACCCAAACTGGAGAAAACGCTCAGTGGAATCAAAGACAAGATCTTTGGGACATTCTTTTGAACTGCAATTTGAAGAATTTTGTGTTGGTTGAACTGCTTTACACAGAAACATTCTGGGAATTCTAATCCGTTATCAGTGGAGCCAACAGAGGGTGCCAGTGAGGGTAGTTATCCAGTAACTACGTCCTATTATGTGCCAGACATCCCAGTAGACACTGGTGAAAGATGGGGAGTGATACAGTGATTCTAGCCTCAAGAAAGTCAGAATAAAGGTAGTTCAGATTTTAAGGAATCCACCTGCAATGAGGGAGACGTGGGTTCAATTTTTGGGTCAGGAAGATCCCCTGGAGAAGTGAATGGCTACCCACTCCAGTATTCTTGCCTGGAGAATTCTATGGACGGAGGAGCTGGGTGGGCTACAGTCCACGGGGTCACAAAGAGTCAGACGTGACTGAGAGACTAACACTTTCACTTTCACTTCATAAATGAGCAAGGAAAACATAACTTTAAAATCTGGGCCACACTACTTTTTTTATCGTGCAGTTATGCCACTCTTTAAACTATTGGTTCCCAAACTATGGACCCTGGCCCAGAAACATTAGCATCATCTGAAACTTGTCAAAATGCCAATTTTCATATTCCAGTTTATACTTATTGGATCCTAATCTGGGGATGAGGCCAAACAATGCATGTTTTAACATGTCCTCTAAATGGTACTAATAATGAACACTAAAGTTTGAGAACTACTTATCTAGCCAACTCCTTCTCTTTTCACTATAAACACCAATATTTCAACCATGACTAAATCATGTCTTCTGAGTTACTCAGTTTATGGAAATAAGAAAGTAATACAATGGCTATAATCATTAAACAGGAGCTCTCAGATTTAATATTTTTTCACTTAAATGCCAATATATTCCCCCCATCAATTTATGGTCCTGGTATACTGTTTTCTGTGGCAGGTTTTTTTGCTCTCTTTCTTCTGTAATACTAGTCAAAGTGCTTGACACTGGGTTAAACTATAACATTTAAAACATGAACATATATAAATATAAAACCACTTTAAAATAGACTTCAGTGATCCCTGGCATATTATTTGCTATAAAATTAATTTTAGTCTAAAAGATTTATGACTATGGCATAAACTCTGGCTTCCGGTAAACTAATAAAAGTCAGTATGAAGAGGTGGTAGACACAAAGAGAACAGAGTCAACTAGATCTGCTTCCTGGGTAGCTCAAATGGTAAAGAATCTGCCTGCAATGTAAGAGACCTGAGTTTGATCACTAGGTTGGGAAGATCTCTTGGAGAAGGGCATGGCAACCCACTCCAGTATTCTTGCCTGGAGAATTCCATGGACAGAGGAGCCTGGAGGGCTACAGTCCATGGAGTTGCAAAGAGTAGGACACCACTGAGTGACTAACAGTTTCTCATTCACATTTTCTCCTCCAAAGTAAGTAATATTTGGTGATGTCATTCTATTCCATAGTCAGGAGTGGATATCAGCATCTCTGAACACTCAGACCACTTTAAAGAAGAAAAATAATTACAACTAGTCAGACTTCACTTTATTTGTTGAAGTCTTTTAGGGTGTTTCATGAAATGGGTGTAACTTTTGTCATTACATGTCAATCCCACATGCATGTTCAGCATAAATTTTTGCCTTAGAAGAGGGAGGCAAGAGGCAAGATCGTAGCTATGTGCATCTGCTGATTTCTCAGTCAAGTCATGTTAGTGAAACTACCAAAGTAACTTCCTTCCTCTCTGATTTCCTTTGAGGAAGAGATTAAAAAAAAGTTAGAGATATATTAAATAGGAGACCCTCCCCCATCCCCATAAAACCTCATCAATTCAGAAGTTCAGAGGTGAGTATAGAAGTGAAGAATTTGAGGTGAGACATTTTGCCTTTTCTTTCTAATTTTCTTGCTTGACACCAATTCATCAGTCATATAGAACACTTGACTAGAAAATCATAAACATAATAACCAGNTAAAACCTCATCAATTCAGAAGTTCAGAGGTGAGTATAGAAGTGAAGAATTTGAGATGAGACATTTTGCCTTTTCTTTCTAATTTTCTTGCTTGACACCAATTCATCAGTCATATAGAACACTTGACTAGAAAATCATAAACATAATGACCAGTCTATCTAGGAATTTTACTCTTTAAATATATATTTAAGTAAGCAAGATTTAACCACATATTTTGTTACAATATATTCTACATAGGAATTCTTTGTGTTCTGGGTTATTTTGCTGCCTTTCCTGCCTTCTCATTTTGGGTCATTTATCTTTTTATTAGATCTCTCCACATCCAGTCCAAGAAATAAACATTTTGCAGGATATATCTATGGCAGAATCAGTTTGTTGCAAGGTCAATGGGACAACCTTCTTTCCTATAAACAGAATTAAAATTAACAAGTTCCCTTNCTAACAGAAGCAGAAGATATTAAGAAGAGGTGGCAAGAATACACAGAAGAACTGTACAAAAAAGATCTTCATGACCCGATAATAACGATGGTGTGATCACTCACCTAGAGGCAGACATCCTGGAATGTGAAGTCAAGTGGGCCTTAGGAAGCATCACTATGAACAAAGCAAGGGAGGTGATGGAATTCCAGTTGAACTATTTCAAATCCTAAAAGATGATGTTGTGATAAAGTGCTGCCCTCAATATGCCAGCAAATTTGGAAAACTCAGCAGTGGTCAGAGGACTAGAAAATGTCATTTTTCATTCCAATCCCAAAGAAAGGCAATGCCAAAGAATGTTTAAAATACTGCACAATTGCATTCATCTCATGCACTAGCAAAGTAATGCTCATTATTCTCCAAGCCAGGCTTCAACAGTACGTGAACTGTGAACTTCCAGATGTTCAAGCTGGATTTAGAGGAACCAGAGATCAAATTGCCAACATCAATTGGATCATTGAAAAAGCAAGAAAAACATCTACTTCTAGATGTTTTAGATCTAGAAAAACATCTACTTCTGCTTTATTGACTATGCTAAAGCTGTTGACTGTGTGGATTACAACAAACTGTGGAAAATTCCTCAAGAAATGGGAATACCAGACTATCTTACCTGCCTCCTGAGAAATCTATATGCAGGTAAAGAAACAGCAGTTAGAACTGGACATGGAACAACAGACTGGTTCCAAATCAGGAAAGGAGTACCTCAAGGCTGTGTACTGTCACCCTGCTTATTTAACTTCTATGCAGAGTACATCATGAGAAACGCTGGACTNATGCAGGTAAAGAAACAGCAGTTAGAACTGGACATGGAACAACAGACTGGTTCCAAATCAGGAAAGGAGTACCTCAAGGCTGTGTACTGTCACCCTGCTTATTTAACTTCTATGCAGAGTACATCATGAGAAACGCTGGACTGGAAGAAGCACAAGCTGCGATCAGGATTGCTGGGAGAAATATCAGTAAACTCAGATATGCAGATGACACCACTCTTATGGCAGAAAGCAAAGAAGAACTAAAGAGCCCCTTAATAAAAGTGAAAGAGGAGAGTGAAAAAGTCGGCTTAAAACTCAACATTCAGAAAACTATGATCATGGCATTTGGTTCCATCACTTCATGGCAAATAGATGGAGAAACAGTAGAAGCAGTGACAGATTTTATTATGGGGGCTCCAAAATCACTGCAGATGGTGATTGCAGCCATGAAATAAAAAAATGCTTGCTCCTTGGAAGAAAAGCTATGACAAACCTAGACAGCTCATTAAAAGGCAGAGACATTACTTTGCCAACAAAGGTCCATCTAGTCAAAGCTATGGTTTTTCCGGTGGTCATGTATGGATGTGAGAGTTGGACTATAAAGAAAGCTGAGCGCCAAAGAATTGATGCTTTTGAACTGTGGTGTTGGAGATGACTCCTGAGAGTCCTGTGGACAACAAGGAGATCCAACCATTCCATCCTAGAGAAAGTTGGTCCTGAATATTCATTGGAAGGACTGATGCTAAAGCTGAAACTCCAATACTTTGGCCACCTGATGTGAAGAACTGACTCATTGGAAAAGATCCTGATGCTGGGAAAGATTGAAGGCAGGAGGAGAAGGGGACAACAGAGGATGAGATGGCTGGATGGCATCACTGACTTGATGGACATGAGTTTGAGTAAACTCCAGGAGCTGGTGTTGGACAGGGAATGCTGTAGTCCATGGGGTTGCAAAGAGTTGGACAAAACTGAGTGACTGACCTGAATTAACAAGTGGTCTCAGAGGAAGGGAGTCTCTGCCCACAGTTCATGAGGATGAATCATAACTGGTCTATGTTAGCCATGGAAATTTCACTTCATTTGGCAGTAAGTGGTCTGGAGTCAGCCCAAGACCCAGTTGTGACTAATGAGATAGAAGAGAGAGTTTGAACAATGAAGATACTCAGTATTCACAGAAAGAGATCATGAAGCATAATGTCTACTTGACACAGTCATAAAATTAAATCTGAAAGGTAAAACAGTTTGTGTGAGGGAAACTAAATTACATAGGGCAGATCCAGGACACTGGCTAGTTGAGAGGATCACAGAAGGTTCTCCAGAGACATACTCTTTGTAGCTTTTTAGTTCATAGATCAAACAGCCATCCATTGGTGTGATGTCTAGAATTAGGTTGAAGATTTCAGAATACTGTGAAGGTGTCCCCTCTGACTCCTAGTGAAGATGTTACTCAGTTGTGTCTGACTTTTTGTGACCCCATGACTGTATCCTGACAGGATTCTCGAGGCAAGAATACTGGTGTGGATTGCCAACCCCTTCACCA
>SJYV01048070.1:50245-60612 GCA_006410875.1 Neotragus pygmaeus | reverse complement strand
CAGTAGTAGATATAATGGTCATCTGAGTTAAATTCACTCATTCCAATAGTTTTAGTTTGCTGATTCCTAAAATGTTAATGTTCACTCTTGCCATATTCTGTTTGACCACTTCCAATTCGCCTTGATTCATGGACCTAACATTCCAGGTTCCTATGCAATATTGCTCTTTACAGCATCAGATCTTGCTTCCATCACCAGTCACATCTACAACTGGGTGTTGTTTTTGCTTTGGTGCTATGTCTACATTCTTTCTGGAGTTATTTCTCCACTGATCTCCAGTAATGCTACTTGGGCACCTACTAACCTGGGGAGTTCATTTTTCAGTGTCCTATCTTTTTGCCTTTTCATACTGCTCATGGGGTTCTCAAGGCAAGAATACTGAAGTAGTTTGCCATTCCCTTCTCCAGGAGACCATATTTTGTTGAATTCTCCACCTTGACCCATTCGTCTTGGGTGGCCCTACACGGCATGGCTCATAGCTTCATTGAGTCAGACAAGGCTGTGATCCATGTGATCAGATTGGTTAGTTTTCTGTGACTATGGCTTTTGGTCTGTCTGCTCTCTGATGGAGAAGAATAAGAGGCTTATGGAAGCTCCTGATGGGAGAGACTGACTGGGTCTTCTGAAGTGTTGGGCCACGCTTAGTCAGTCATTCAGTCGCTCAGTCGTGTCTGACTCTTTGCAACCCCATGAAATGCAGCACGCCAGGCCTCACTCCTGGTATTCACTCAAACTCATGTGCATCGAGTTGGTGATGCCATCCAGCCACCTCATCCTCTAACATCCCCTTCTCTTCCTGCTCCCAATCCCTCCCAGCATCAGGGTCTTTTCCAACTTTGTGCATGAGACGGCCAAAGTATTGGAGCTTCAGCCTCAGAATGAGAGAAGAGTGAAGTCGCTCAGTCATGTCCAACTCTTTGCGACCCTTGGACTGTAGCCCACCAGGCTCCTCCGTCCATGGGATTCTCCAGGCAAGAATACTGGAGTGGGTTGCCATTTCTTCTCCAGGTGATCTTCCCAACCCAGGGNAATTGATGCTTTTGAACTGTGGTATTGGAGAAGACTCTTGAGAGTCCCTTGGACTGCAAGGAGATCCAACCAGTCCATTCTAAAGGAGATCAGTCCTGGGTGTTCTTTGGAAAGACTGATGCTAAAGCTGAAAGTCCAATACTTTGGCCACTCAGGGACTTCTGGTAATGATGAGAGAGAGGAGAATTACAAGCATTCCAAAGATAGTGAGGTCATGCGACAGGGCAAAATGCAGGGGAAAGTGAACTTATTCTTAAAGGTATAGGGATTTACCTTTAGGAAAAGCTTCTTCTATAATGATTGAAGAAAGAACAGTAAGAATGGGATATGTGTGGCTATCCAGCCAGAAATTTGAAGGAGTTAATACTTGGTGATTTATTAATATCAATAACCTCAGATATGCAGATGACACCACCCTTATAGCAGAAAGTGAAGAGAAACTAAAAAACCTCTTGATGAAAGTGAAAGAGGAGAGTGAAAAAGTTGGCTTAAAGCTCAACATTCAGAAAACGAAGATCATGGCATCTGGTCCCATCACTTCATGGGAAATAGATAGGGAAACAGTGGAAACAGTGTCAGACTTTATTTTGGGGGCTCCAAAATCACTGCAGATGGTGACTGTAGCCCTGAAATTAAAAGAGGCTTACTCCTTGGAAGGAAAGTTATGACCAACTTAGACAGCATATTAAAAAGCAGAGACATTACTTTGCCAACAAAGGTCCATCTAGTCAAGGCTATGATTTTTCCAGTGTTCATGTATAGATGTGAGAGTTGAACTGTGAAGAAAGCTGAGCGCCAAGTAATTGATGCTTTTGAACTGTGGTGTTGGAGAAGACTCTTGAGAGTCCCTTGGACTGCCAGGAGATCCAACCAGTCCATTCTAAAGGAGATCAGTCCTGGGTGTTCTTTGGAAGGACTGATGCTAAAGCTGAAACTCCAGTACTTTGGCCACCTCATGAGAAGAGTTGACTCATTGGAAAAGACTGATGTTGGGAGGGATTGGGGACAGGAGGAGAAGGGGATGACAGAGGATGAGATGGGTGGATGGCATCACCGACTCGATAGACATGAGTTTGCGTGAACCCCGGGAGTTGGTGATGGACAGGGAGGCCTGGCGCGCTGGAGTTCATGGAATTGCAAAGAGTGGGACACGACTGAGCGACTGAACTGAACTGACCCATCCATTCAACAGAAGTTTGTTGAGCCAGGCTTGTTTAGACAAAGACATACAAGATGAAGTCCTGACTCTCCTGTAGCTTTCCATTCTCCGGAAGCAGCTAGACCATGAACAAGTACACAGACATAAGCAGACTGTGAAGCATAAAAAGGGCTTATTCAAATTAAAGCAGGAAAGAGAAACAGAGAGTGAAGAGAAGATACTATTGTATTTTAAGCCAATTGATTATAGCAGATCTCTCCAAGGGGGTGAAATTAAAGCAGAAATTCAAATGATTTGAAGAAATGCTTTTGCCAAAATATGTCCAAACAGTGGTGCAAAGGCCCTCAACTGGGAACTTGACATGAGGCAAAATCTCTCTGCCAAAATCTGGTTAGTGGAAATAGCAGGCCTCTGGGCCCACTTCTTTAAGGATAAAATCCAAGCTCTTGAGAGACATACAGAGTCCTTCATGGTCAGAGCCTCTCGTGCCTTCCTCAGGCTTGTGGTGCCTGCTCCTCACTCCAAGCAGCCCTTTCCAGGCACAGCAAACACACCTTGAAATGAGCCATCATTTCTTACACTTTGCATCAGTTGGACAAGATGTTTCATCTCCTTAGGGTGCATTCCCTCCCTCTTCCTTTCATTTCACTTAGAGCAATCCCCAACCTTTTTGGCACCAGGAACCAGTTTCATGGAAGACAATTTTTCCACAGACTGGAGTGAGGGAGGATGGTTGTGAAATGATTCAAGCATATTACATTTATTGTGCAATTTATTTCTACTATTATTACATCAACTCCACCACACATCATCAAACATTCGATCCTGGAGGTTAGGGACTCATGACTCAGAGAGTTCCTACCGCTTCTTCAATAACCCCTCTGTGACTACCAAGGGTGCCTTTCCTGTACAGTCTCAATGCTGCCACCACTAATGGCTGTTGTTTGTCACCGTATTTTGTCTGTTGAGCCCTCTCACTTGTCTCCCCAGATTTTAGGTTTCATGTCAAGAACTACCTTATTTACTGGTATATGCTAATAAGTTACCACCCTGCCTTGCACATAGGTCATCTCAAATAAGTATTTGCAAAATCCATGAGTGAATAAATGAAGACAGACAGGAATCCAGTCTTGTAGGAAGTTAGTAGCCATGCACCATGAAACTCTGAACAGTCATCTACCTCTCTGGCTTCAATTTCTTCATTTTAAAATGTTCATAACATTATCTACCTCTTAGAGTTGAAGTGATTAAATAACATTATATAAAAATTTGGCCTGGTTCATGAATCAAAGTAGAATCTTAAACAAACAAAAAACTATATTTTCTCTCCAAATAGATAGTCAGAACTTTTGAAAGCAAATGACAGAAACCAACTAAATCTGATTTTAGCAAAGGAGATGCAGTTGTTGGCTCATGTGAGCAGGGAATTCAAGGAATGAAGAATCTGGCTTTCAGACATGACTGGACTTTGTGCCTAACAAGTGTCCGTCGAACTCTGTCTTCTCAGCATTTGAGTCTGCTTTCCTCTACATTAACTTCACTCTCAGTGGATTTGTTCCAATTGTCAGTAAGAATGGCCATCAAGTTTACGTGCAAGCAATTTAGCAGTCCCCACAGGAATAAAATATCTCTTTTCTGGTAGTTCCAAGTCTCAGGGCAGACTCATTACCCTGACTTGGATCGTGTGTTCATTCCTGACCCGTCTTTGTGACTCTAAATAAGGCCTGAGGCATGAGCTCATCCTTGGAATAAAGTTAGCCTGTTCAGATTAAATTATCCCCAGGGATATTCACTGAAGTATTATCAGTTTTATTCCAGGTAGGAAAAAAAAAGAAATGTAAAGAGCAAGAGGGAAAAAAAAAGGAATCTCAGGACCCAGTAGAGATTCTTTATTAATTGCCCATATATAGTCATGATAATCACAATATTCTAAAACACTAAAGATATATATGAGAACTCAACAGGCTCATTTGATATAATGCCTTAGATTGAAATTCAAATAAATTATTGTCTATTCCATTTTAAAAGGCTTCTTTGTTTGTTTAGAAGTTTTATTAAGATATAATTCACATAGCATAATATTTACCCACTTATAGTGTACAATTCAGTGGCCTTTAGTATATTCACAGTTGTGCAACCATCACCACAGTCTATTCTAAAATATTTTAAAGGCTTTTGTTGTACAGATTATGCATAATTTATTATTAAACTTTAAAAATGTAAGAAGGTTTTCCTTTTGTCTCAACAATAATTTGAGAGTCAGAGTCTTCCTATGTAAACTGAAAAAATTACATAATCTAAAAGTTAAGAGTTATATTTTATTCTGTGGACAAAACTGAGGACATAAGTCCAGGACACAGCCTTTCAGATAGCTCTGAGAGACTGCTCCCAAGAGGGAAAGGGCAAACCAGGATATATAAGGAGTTTTTGCAGCAAAGACCAGGTAGTTGGAACATCGAAAGTTTTCTTTAAAGAAAACCAGATATCTCAAGGAATTTAGTGCTTTTCTATGCAAGAGTCTGGACTCCCTGAAATCATCCCTCTGATGTGCACCTCAGCTCTTTGGGACCAGTACCCTGTGCTTTCTCATCCTGAGTCTCCTCAGGGTGCATCTTTGGGGGCTGGCTGCAGTGACTAAGGGCATGGCAGCAGGCAGCCCATCTGTCTCCATCCTGAGTACCCTCGGGGCTCACAGTCGTGGTTGTAGTGGTTGTAGTGGCTTGATGGCTGCAAATCCTTTGTTTACTGCAGGCAGGCAACATTTTTTCATAGATACCTACAACAGAACCATCTCAAATTCTTGCATATAACTCATATCCAACATGTATAATCTTACCTTCTTGGAAGTTTCTCTCTTATGATCAGTTTTTCAAAACCTGTGTTTTTTTCTTATTGCTTTGTGCTGCTGTCAGGCTTCTGGAAAGACTCCTTAAACCTAGCTGCAGCTGAAGGAGAGTAAAAGATAAGCATATGGTCTGTTTTAACTGTAATGAAAGATCAACAGCTCCTGGGAGCCTCAGATAGACAATTCATAGAGAGAAGGCAATGGCACCCCACTCCAGTACTCTTGCCTGGAAAATCCCATGGATGCAGGGGCCTGGTAGGCTGCAGTTCATGGTATCGCGAAGAGTCGGATATGGCTGAGTGACTTCACTTTCACTTTTCACTTTCATGCATTAGAGAAGAAGATGGCAACCCACTCCAGTGTTCTTGCCTGACAAATCGCAGGGATGGCAGAGCCTGGTGGGCTGCCATCTATGGGGTCGCACAGAGTCGGACACGACTAAAGTGATTTAGCAGCAGCAGCAGCAACAGCAGTAACAGCAGCAGCATCTTCATTAACATATGCTAATCAAGCAAAAATTTTTATTCCTTTTTTGTGTGCTATTCAAAAAGCATATTCTTGTTTCCTGCCCTCTATGACCTTTTATTTGTTGGCATACAGTTTTTCTCTTTTTATTTGCCTCACATTCCTGAACTATTTAACTTTTAAATTTTCTGATGTTTTTCTATCTTACATCTTAAGTCTATGTATTGCCTAAATGATACTTTTGTTTATTAATGTAGGTTGACTACATCAAAGGAAAACTGTGGTATAATGAAAGATGTTTTGCTAACAGAGAACACTTTGAAGGTAAATTTTAATAAACTTTTCTCAACATAGATAGCACAAATAGATTAGATAAAATGAAATAAAAACATAATTAAACATAAAGATAGATTTTGTTTTGTATAAGTTAAGAGCCTAAAACTGGGGGGAAAATTAATTTAAATATAAGACAATAGGCATGCCCTGTTATAAATGCAAGAAAATTATATTTGAGTATACTTAATGATTCATTTAAAAATATAGATGCTACTTATAATTTCTGTACCTTTATATTTTATAGTTGACTATGTTACTATCACCTTTGACAGAAACAGGACCCTAAGTGAGGTATGGTATTCAGTATTTTAAAAAGTAAGAAATTTTGCTGTGCATAATTTCATAGGTTGTTATTAATCTAAAGAATGGCAATTCTACAGACTGAAAGGCTTGATAATCACTCTTTGCTCCCAGTGGTGGCTCTACTTGGGTTTAATGGTAATTATCTAACTGGAGAAGGAAATGGCAACCCCTCCAGTATTCTTGCCTGGAAAATCCCATGGACAGAGGAGCCTGGTAGGCTATAGTCCATGGGATCACTAAGAGTCAGACACGACTGAGAGACTTCACTTTCACTTTTCGCTTTTCTGCATTGGAGAAGGAAATGGCAACCCACTCCAGTATTCTTGCCTGGAGAATCCCAGGGACAGAGGAGCCTGGTGCGCTGCCGTCTATGGGGTTGCACAGAGTCAGACACGACTGAAGCAACTTAGCAGCAGCAGCAATTGTCTAACAATTCATGCCAGAAAGGGATGTTTGGCCATGTTTTCTGGACTCTCATCCCCCAGAAGATAACAACACAATGATCCATTGGTTTATTTGCCTATAGAAGCTAATGAGTTCAACAATGGCATTAACTTTTCCTTTCTCTTTTTGTAGGCAAACTCTTGTTTTTACAGTAAAGAACCATTTCTTGAATGGTTGCCTTGCTTACCCCCTGTTCCAAAAGGAACCAAAACTATTCTTTCAACTGTGATAACATTTCTTGTTGACCAAGAGCAAAGTTCTGCAGTCTACCTCTTCCATAACCAGGTAGGCCTTGAAGCCCAGAGGGGATTGCTCTTGACACCACAATAATGAAAATGTACCTGACCAAAGCTTATTCCAAGTTCTTATTTTCTTTGGCAGTATAAGTTGATAAAAATTGGCTGCAGTGAAATTATTTATGATAATCAATTTAGTTTGATACCTTATGGGCATCCCCGATAGCAAGGTTGGTAAAGAATCCACCTGCAGTGCGGGAGACCCTGGTTTGATTCCTGGGTTAGGAAGACCTGCTGGAGAAGGGATAGGCTACCTACTCCAATATTCTTAGACTTCCCTTGTGGCTCATCTGGTAAAGAATCCACCAGGAATACGGGAGACCTGGGTTCGACCCCTGGGTTGGAAAAATCCCCTGGAGAAGAGAAAGGTTACCTACTCTAGTATTCTGGCCTAGAGAATTCCACGGACGTCCATGGGTTGCAAAGTGTCAGACACAGCTCAGTGACTTTCACTTTCACTTGATATCATTCAGTTTGATGAAAACACAAAATTCAATGCTATTTGTCTAATGATTCTGCTTTGCTTATTCTTCAGGATAGTATAAGCTGTATTTGTTCTGTATATATTTAAGTTTCCATAAAATGGTTAGTTTAAATGAACAAAAAGTGGAACAAGCCCTACCCACATGATTTTAGGGGATAAAATTTTTTCCTCTACTCTCTAATTAGGGCCCTGCAAATTAAACTGAGAAAAGACAGATTTATAAGAGAAAAGAAAATTATTTATGCATGCAATGCATGCACAATCACCGAAAATTAATCAGACTGATCACATGGACCACAGCCTTGTCTAACTCAATGAAACTATGAGCCATGTCTTGTAGGGCCACCCAAGACGGATGAGTCATGGTGGACAGTTCTGACAGAATGTGGTCCACTGGAGAAGGGAATGGTAAACCACTTCAGCATTCTTTCCTTGAGAACCCCATGAACAGTATAAAAAGGCAAAAAGGTATGACACTGAAAGATGAACTTCCCAGGTCAGTAGGTGCCCAATATGCTACTGGAAAAGAGTAGAGAAATAGCTCCAGAAAGAATGAAGAGACAAAGCCAAAGTGAAAACAATGCCCAGTTGTAGATGAAACTGGTGATGGAAGTAAAGTCCAATGCTGAAGAACTATACAGAAAAAAAAATCTTCTGACTCAGATAACCATGATGGTGTGATCACTCACCTAGAGGCAGGCATCCTGGAATGCAAAGTCAAGTGGGCCTTAGGAAGCATCTCTATGAACAAAGCTAGTGGAGGTGATGGAATTCCAGTTAAGCTATTATTTCAAATCCTAAAAGATGATGCTGTGAAAGTGCTACACTCAATATGCCAGCAAATTTGGAAAACTCAGCAGTGGCCACAGGGCTGGAAAAGGTCGGTTTTCATTCCAATCCCAAAGAAAGGAAATGCCAAAGATTTTTCAAACTACCACACAATTGCACTCATCTCACACATTAGCAAAGTAATCCTCAAAATTCTCCAAACTAGGCTTCAACAATATGTAAACTGTGAACTTCCAGATGTTCAAGGTGGATTTAGAAAAGGCAGAGGAACCAGAGATCAAATCACCAACATCCGTTGGGTCATCAAAAAAGCAAGAGAGTTCCAGAGAAACATCTACTTCTACTTTATTGACTATACCAAAGCCTTTGACTATGTGGATCACAACCATCTGTAGAAAATTCTTCAACAGATGGAACTACCAGATCACCTTACCTGCATCCTGAGAAATTTGTATGCAGGTCAAGAAGCAAATTAGAACTGAACATGGAAGAACAGACTGGTTCCAAATTGGGAAAAGAGTATGTCAAGGCTGTATCTTATCATTCTGCTTATTTAACTTATATGCAGAGTACATCATGTGAAATGCTGGGCTGGCTGAAGCACAAGCTGGAATCAAGATTGCTGGGAGAAATATCAATAACCTCAGATATGCAGATGACACCACCGTTATGGCAGAAAACAAAGAACTAAAGGGTCTATTGATGTAAGTGAAAGAGGACAGTGAAAAAGTTGGCTTAAAACTCAGCTTTCAGTTCTAATGAGGTGGATGGAACTATTATACAGAGTGAAGCCTATTATACAGAGTGGAGCCTATTATACAGAGTGAAGTAAGCCAGAAAGAAAAACACCAGTACAGTATACTAACACCTATATATGGAATTTAGAAAGATGGTAATGATAATCCTATATGCGAGACAGCAAAAGAGACACAGATGTANTGCTGATGGACATCTAGGTTGCTTCCATGTCCTGGCTATTATAAACAATGCTGCGATGGACATTGGGGTACACATGTCTTTTTCAATTCTGGCTTCTTCTGTGTGTATGCCCAGCAGTGGGATTGCTGGGTCATATGGCAGTTCTATTTCCAGTTTTTTAAAGTATCTCCACACTGTTCTCCATAGTGGTTGCACTAGTTTGCATTCCCACTAACAGTGTAAGAGGGTTCCCTTTTCTCCACACCCTCTCCAGCATTTATTATTTGTAGATTTTTGGATAGCAGCCATTCTGACTGGCATGAGATGGTACGTCATTGTGGTTTTGATTTGCATTTCTTTGATAATGAATGATGTTGAGCATCTTTTCACGTGTTTGTTAGACATCTGTATGTCTTCTTTGGAGAAATGTCTGTTTACTTCTTTGGCACATTTCTTGATTGTGTCATTTATTTTTCTGGAATTGAGCTTCAGGAGTTGCTTGTATATTTTTGAGATTAATTTTTTGTCAGTTGCTTTGTTTGCTATTATTTTCTCCCATTCTGTAGGCTGTCTTTTCTCCTTGCTTATAGTATCTTTCATTGTACAAAAGCTTTTAAGTTTAATTAGGTTCCAGTACTTTGGCCACCTCATGCGAAGAGTTGACTCACTGGAAAAGACTCTGATGCTGGGAGGGATTGGGGGCAGGAGGAGAAGGGGACAGCTGAGGATGAGATGGCTGGATGGCATCACGGACTTGATGGACGTGAGTCTGAGTGAACTCCGAGAGATGGTGATGAACAGGGAGGCCTGGCGTGCAGTGATTCATGTTGTCACAAAGAGTCGGACACGACTGAGTGACTGAACTGAACTGAACTGAACTGAGGTTCCATTTGTTTATTTTTGCTTTTATTTCCATTACTCTGGGAAGTGGGTCATAGAGGATCCTGCTGTGATTTATATCAGAGAGGATTTTGCCTATGTTTTCCTCTAGGAGTTTTATAGTTTCTGGTCTTATGTTTAGATCTTCAATACATTTTGAGTTTATTTTTGTGTATGGTGTTAGAAAGTGTTCTAGTTTCGTTCTTTTACAAGTGGTTGACTAGTTTTCCCAGCACCATTTGTTAAAGAGATTGTCTTTTCTCTATTGTATATTCTTGCCTCCTTTGTCAAAGATAAAGTGTCCATAGGTGTATGGATTTATCTCTGGGCTTTCTATTTTGTTCCATTGATCTATATTTCTGTTTTTGTGCCAGTACCATACTGTCTTGATGACTGTGGCTTTGTAGTAGAGCCTGAAGT
>SJYV01048070.1:19372-49339 GCA_006410875.1 Neotragus pygmaeus | reverse complement strand
GGCTTTCTATTTTGTTCCATTGATCTATATTTCTGTTTTTGTGCCAGTACCATACTGTCTTGATGACTGTGGCTTTGTAGTAGAGCCTGAAGTCAGGCAGGTTGATTCTTCCAGTTCTGTTCTTCTTTCTCAAGATTGCTTTGGCTATTTGCTTTTTTTTTTTTTTGTATTTCCGTACAAATTGTGAAATTATTTATTCTAGTTATCTGAAAAATACCATTGGTAGCTTGATAGGAATTGCATTGAATCTATAGATTGCTTTGGGTAGCATACTCATTTTCACTATATTGATTCTTCTAATACATGAACATGGTGTATTTCTCCATCTATTTGTGTCCTCTTTGATTTCTTTCATAAGTGTTTTATAGTTTTCTATATATAGGCCTTCTGTTTCTTTAGGTAGATATATCCCTAAGTGTTTTATTATTTTCATTGCAATGGTCAATGGAATTTTTTCCTTAAATTCTCTTTCTGTTTTCTCATTGTTAGTGTATAGGAATGCAAGGGATTTCTGTGTGTTGATTTTATATCCTGCAACTTTACTATATTCATTGATTAGCTCTAGTAATTTTCTGGTGGAGTCTTTAGGGTTTTCTATGTAGAGGATCATGTCCTGCAAACAGTGAGAGTTTTACTTCTTCTTTTCCAATCTGGATTCTTTTTATTTCTTTTTCTGCTCTAATTGCTATGGTCAAAACTTCCAAAACTATGTCGAACAGTAGTGGTGAAAGTGGGCACCCTTGCCTTGTTCCTGACTAGTGGAAATGATTTCAATTTTTCACCATTGAGTATAATGTTTGCTGTGGGTTTGTCATATATAGCTTTTATTATGTTGAGGTATGTTCCTTCTATTCCTGCTTTCTGAAGAATTTTTATCATAAATGAATGCTGAATTTTGTCAAAGGGTTTTTCTGCATCTATTAAGGTAATCATATGGTTTTTATCTTTCAATTTGTTAATGTGGTGTATTACACTGATTGATTTGTGAACATTAAAGAATCCTTGCATCCCTGGGCTAAAGCCCACTTTGTCATGATATATGATCTTTTTACTATGTTGTTGGATTCTCTTTGCTAGAATTTTGTTAAGAATTTTTGCATTTATGTTCATCAGTGATTTTGGCCTGTAGTTTTCTTTTTTTCTGGCATCTTTGTCTGGTTTTGGTATTAGGGTGATGGTGGCCTCATAGAATGAGTTTGGAAGTTTACCTTCTTCTGCAATTCTGGTGGCCTTTGAGTAAAGCAAATTGCAGTCCACAATGGGAGTGGGTCTTATCCAATCCACCAGAACAACATGCTGACCTCTCCTCCAGGGGGCATTCTGTCAGCAGGTAGTCCAAAGATTTCATCTGCAATACTGTCTCTTCCTGATTCCCCAGCAGACTGGCTTTGAACTAAAACTGCAACTTTTTTCTGAGTCTCCAGCCTTCTGGCCTCCCCCAGATTTTGGACTTGTGAAACCTTCACAACAGCATGAGTCGATTCCTTAAAATGAAAAGAACTAAATAAAAAATTAAAAGAAAAAAGAAATAGAACCAAATAGGCTACATATATATATATCAATAACCTTAGATATGCAGATGACACCACCCTTATGGCAGAAAGCAAAAAACTAAAGAGCCTCTTAATGAAAGTGAAAGAGGAGAGTGAAAAAGTTGGCTTAAAACTCAACATTCAGAAAACTAAGATCATGCCATCCAGTCCCATCACTTCATGGCAAATAGATGGGGAAACGATGGAAACAGTGAGAAATCTTATTTTGGGGGCTCCAAAATCACTGCAGATGGTGACTGCAGCCATGAAATTAAAAGCTGCTTACCTCTTGGAAGAAAAGTTATAACCAACCTAGACAGCATATTAAAAAGCAGAGATATTACTTTGCCAACAAAGGTCCATCTAGTCAAAGCTATGGTTTATCCAATAGTCATGTATGGATGTGTGAACTGGACTATAAAGAAGTCTTAGCACTAAAGAATTGATGCTTTTGAACCGTGGTGTTGGAGAAGACTCTTGAGTGTCCCTTGGACTGCAAGGAGATCAAATAAGCCCATCCTAAAGGAAATCAGTCCTGAATATCCATTGAAAGGACTGATGCTGAAGCTAAATCTCCAATACTTTGCCACCTGATGTGAAGAAGTGACTCATTGGAAAAGACCCTCATGCTGGGAAAGATTGAAGGCAAGAGGAGAAGGGGACAACAGAGGACTAGATGGTTGGATGGGATCACTGATTTGATGGACATGAGTTTGAGCAAACTCTGGGACAAAGTGATGGACAGGGAGGCCTAGTGTGCTGCAGTCCATGGAGCTGCAAAGAGTCGGACATGACTGGACAACTGAAATGAACTGATCCTATCGGTTCTATTTCTTTGACAAGCACTGACTAAATACACCTTGCTATGCCAAAGACCAAACAGAAAACCAGTGGTGATAACACTGCTTTCTTTTAACCTGATTAAATTTGATTATGCCTCTACTCCCTATCGACTTAAAAGACTTAGTGTTCCTAGAAATCACGTTGTAATGTGTGTTTTTTATATCCTACAATCTCAAACAACAAACTCAGCTCCTTTAAACACATATATACTTTGGTTTTATTCTTAGGTCATTGATACAAAGTTTCCTCATGGCTGTGGCTGGCATCACTATCACCTTTTATAAGTAGGGATAGGAGTGCCCATTTCAGCTTTCAGTGATTCTCAACACCTAGTCTCCAAACAGCAACATCAGCATTACCAGGTGCTTGTAGGAAATGCATATTCTCGGAGCTTTCCTGGTGGTCCAGTGGCTAAGACTCCACACTCCCAGTGGAGGGGGCCTGGGTTTGATCCTGGTTAGGGAACTAGATTTTACATGCCACAACTAAGAGTTTACTTGCTGCAACTAAGATAAGTCTCACATATTGCAACTAAAGATTTGCATGCTACAAAGAAGATTGAAGATCCTGCATGTCACAGCTAAGACCTGGCATAGCCAAATAAATAAATAAATATTAGAAGAAAAGAAAAAAGTGTGTATTCTCAGGCCTAACCAAGACATATTGAATCAGAAACTCTGAAGGAGTGGCCCAGTAATCTGTCTTTTAACAAGCTTCCAAGTTCTGATGCAAACTAAAATTTGAGAATCACTGCTTTTACTATAGAATGCCAAAACATTTCCCCAATTTCTGCAATTACAGAAGGTAAAGGTATTCCTCCCAAAACCGATTTTGACTGGGAGGGGCCTGAATAGAATCTGTCTAGATTGGCTATTGGAAAATTTTGTACAACCAGAAATGCATAGAGATATAGAAAGCAATCCCAATCTGACTTTGGTTGCACCTCAGAAATAGCAACAGTGGCAAAAATAAGCAAACTTCTATCACTGCTTAAACCTTATCCTCCACTTTAGATTCCGTTCCTCTTCCTTCCTGTTTCTGTGCCTTCCCTTGTACTTTTTACCCTGTCACCTAAATTGCCAACCCTCTCTCTGATTCATTGATTACCCACTCAAGACCAGCTGAAGTTTCACCTTCCTCGTGATGTCTTTTAGCTACAATGTTCTCTCCCTTTACCAAATATCTGGTAGTATTGTTGCATTTTCTGGTTTAATTACTTTAAGCTAGCATGGGGTTATGGTGATGCTCATTTTTTTCTCCTTCTTCCCAGACCCTTCAAAAGATTGCAGACTTTTGAAGGAAAAGGTATCCAACTTTTAGGTGTACAACTGTGGTCAGCTCAGGTCTCTAAAACAACACATCCTGAAGTAGGTGACTTGTTAACAATAGAAATTTATTTCTTACAGTTCTAGAGGCTGAAAGTCTACGATTATGGTGCTGGGACAGCTGGGTTCTTGCGAAGACTCTCTTCTGAGTTGCAGATGGCTGACTTCAGGTTGTATCCTCTCATGGTGGAAAGAGCTAGCTAGTTCTCTGGCTTTTTCTATAAGAGCACTAATCTCATTATGAGGGATCCACCTTCATGACTTAATAATCCCCCAAAGTCCCCACTTCATCATTTAATGATACTAGAGATTAGACTTCAACATGCGGAGGACATAAACATTCAGCCCATAGCAATACCCCAAAGCACCTGCTAAACACACGATGCTAAACACACATTAGATAAGCAACCAATGAAAGCTGAGCACCAGAGAATTGATGCTTTCAAATTGTGGTGCTGGAGAAGACTTTTGAGAGTCTCCTGGACTGCAAGGAGATCAAACCAGTCAATCCTAAAGGAAATCAACTCTGAATATTCACTGGAAGGACAGATGCTGAAGCTCCAATACTTTGTTGTGAAGAGCCAACTCACTGGAAAAGACCCTGATGCTGGGAAAGATTGAAGGCAGGAGAAGGGGGTGACAGAGGATGAGATGGTTGGATGGCATCACCAACTCAATGGACAAGAGTTTGAGCAAACTCTGGGAGACAGTAAAGGCTAGGGGTGCCTGGTATACTTCAATCTATGGAGTCACAAAGAGTCAGACATAATTTAGCCACTGAAGAACAACAACCTGTATTTGTTAAACTGATCAACAGATCACCATCAATCTTATTGGTCTCTGGAAATTGCTAACAGATTTGCCTGTCTTTATTTAGCTATCATGAAGAAATCTCCACTTTGTACCTTCGAGGAGTAATATTCTAGGAAAACAAATATATACAAATAAATATCAAAAATCAAACTGGGCCTTTATAGAGCTGCAAACAGTGAGGTGTAGGATTATAGAGGTGGGAGTGACAAAAAAACATCCAGACTGTATCTTTAGAATCCAGAGCACCGTTGGAACTCAGTAAATAATTCTGATGGACTATATAAGGTCCAGATTTCATTGTTTTTGTAATAAGAACAGAACATGATATACTCAAGAAATATTTGTGAAATGAATGAATCAGCTCTCAGGTTAAACATTGCCCTGATATTCAAGTGTTCTCCCAGCCTCATGGCCAGAAGTATATCCTAATATGTGATACACACTCTGGTTTCTAATGTTTATGCTCTGGGTATTGAATCTGTAGCAGGAATTTGCCTTTGCAGAGGGAAAGTCAGAAGCTTCTTTCTATGCAAGTAATTGGGATTCTGTTATGGTGACTATATCATGTTTCCCTGAGACAGTAAACAATATTTTCTGCATCACCTGATGGTCCCAAGTGTCTCCTTAGAAAACTGCATCCTTGGGGAGCTGAATACTCAGTTCCCACTGGTGGTCCTGAATTTGATATGGTGGAACCGGTAGATGGAGGTACTGATGTTTCTGCTAATACGACTCACATGTCTGCTAACACAGCTGCCTTCCTTTGAGCTGTGGGACTGCTGAGAAACCCCAGGTTTTGTTAAATCACCTCTTTTTGAAGGGGTGATTATCTAAGAGTCTTTTGCTCCAAGGGAAGGAGTTAAGTTACCCTGACAGTAGACAACTTTCTGATATACCAGAAAGGGCACTAGAAGGAGAGCCAGGAGATATTAGTTCTGAGCTTTGTCATTATTTAACTGTATTGTTGTCATTCAGTTGCTAAGTCCTGTCTGATTCTTGTCGACCCCATGGACTATAGCACATCAGGCTTCCTGTCCTTCATTATCTCCCAGAGCTTGCTCAAACTCATGTCTACTGAGTCGGTGATGCCATCCAACCATCTCATCCTCTCTAGCCCCTTCTCCTCCTGCCTTCAATCTTTCCCAGCATCAGGGTCTTTTCCAATGAGTCAGTTCTTCTCATCAGGAGGCCTAAGAGTTATAGTATCAACTTCAGCATTAGTCCTTCCAATGAGTATTCAAGGTTGATTTCCTTTGGACAGTTCACATTTGTGGGCTTCAATTTTCTCTGGAGAACAAACAGTAATCTAGCTTATCTCTAGATCCTTCTAGCTTATGTGTTCTATTATTTCTGATTTCACTGCTCATATGCCTATTTGTTTGTTTCTAGGCATCAATGAATATGTTTTGCCTCAGTGTACTGTGTCCACCTGGATAATATTTTTTCTGCTTGCTCAAGATTCTGGCTAATTTCTAATCATTTCCTGCATGCTTCTGGGATCTCTGGCAAATTTTAAGATTTGGCTGGTTTGTAAAGTAAGCAAACTCATCTTCCATTTATTCTGTTTCAACTGCTATATTTCAAAATCGACCCCAATTACCTAGGCTATAAAGGTAAAGCTCTAAACTATAAACAAAGAAATTATCATAATTAGAGCCATTTCTTCCTGACTGGACTCACTAGAGTTCAGAGAGGTTGAAACTACTGAAGCCCAAGTTACTCAGACCTTGAGGTCTCCAAGGTCACCTGGCCCAGAATGGTTGGTATTAATAGAAACTGGTGTAGAGTTACTATTGAGAAATGTGAGTGTGATAAAATTACTTCCAGCAGTATTTGTTGGCTGACCAGAATAATCTTGAAGCCTGTTTTGTGTTGTGATGACAAGGTGGACAAAGTGTATAGGAGTATGGGATCTGATGCATTCAGGGATTTTTTTTCCGTAAGCTTCTGGATGAAGCTGATCTCAAGCACTAATAAAAGAATGTACACTCTGTCTCGAGGGCTTATCTTTGGTGACTTGAGGGTTATAACATTAGGAATATAGTGTTCTCAGTCTAGGAATCCAAGCGAATGCTTCCTTAATGGGCATAATGACAGCAGGGGTGGCCATGCCAGTAGAGAGAAAGGAGGGAAGTCCTGGGGCAGCTGATGGTTTCAGGGCAAGGGATGGTACATAGAGGTGTGATGCCAGGAGGATCTAACAGGAAATACTTGGGTGTTCTTAGGTTAATATGGCTAAAGGTCTCATAGAAAAAATCTTGGAAAATTTTAATGAGAATTTTGGGGTTTTTATTCTTTGCCTTAGACCATCTTTCAGGAAATCCAAGCTTCGCATGATTAATCATATCATTGACTATCATCTACTGGGGACCAGTCATCATCTAAGACCTGTGAAGTCTACTATACTGTTATTGTTTCCTTTTGTTGTTGTTTAGTTGCTCAGTCGTGTCTGACTCTTTCCAACCCCATGGACTGTAGCCCATCAGGCTTCTTTGTCCATGGGATTTCCCAGGCAAGAATACTGGAATGGGTTGTGATTATCTTCTCCAGGGGATCTTCCTCACCCAGAGATTTAACTCATGTCTCCTGCATTGGCCAGTGGGTTCTTTACCACTGAGCTACCTGGCAAGCCTGTATATCTGTCTATCTATCTATCTATCTATGTATCCTGGGTTGGGAAGATATCCTGGAGAAGGGATAGGCTAGCAACTCCAGTATTCGTGGGCTTCCCTGGTGGCTCAGACGGTAAAGAATTCACCTGCAATACAGACCTGGGTTCAATCCCTGGGTTGGGAAGATCCCCTGGAGGAGAGCATGGCAACCCACTCCAGTATTCTTGTGTGGAGAATCCCCATGGACAGAAGAGTCTGGCAGGCTACAGTCCATGAGGTTGCAAAGAGTTGGACATGACTGAATGACCAACCTAGAGAGGTTTTTCTACCTCTCTAGGCAAGGAGTCATCTTCAAAGATACCTCCTATCAAGGTAACAGTGCTAAAGCACACACACAGCACAAGCACACACACACACACACACACACACGAAGTAGATAAACTCTAAGTTAGGAGAGAAAAAGAGTTTTTGTCAATGGAATGATAAAGATGGGATTATGACTAGAGTAACGGTTCTTTGTGTTGCTTATTTATCAAAGGCAGCACCAGGCTTTATATTATTTTCTCTTCTACAGTTGTTACAGATTACTGGCATACAGTTGTTGCTTATTAACTGTTTCTTCAACTGAATCAAGTGTAAGAATTTTCTGCCTCTATAAACCCTGATGAAACAATTAAAATAATGGGATAGATGATACAATATGACATTTTGGTCAATTTCTGGCTAAGAATGGCTTTGTCTGCCTCTAACATCTATATTCTCTTTGCAGCATTTTGTCTTTGATATTATGTTCAGTTTAGGTGATTTGCTTGTTATTGATTACCCTCACAAACTCACTATGAGAAGACCAGCTTCATTCCCCTCAGATGTGTAGACCATTCAAAGTCAGCAGAGCTCAGGTCCAAGTGAATCTGTGATTCCCCACCTCAGATACACATATGTGCAGCATGCTCAGTTGCTCAATCATGTCTGATTCTTTGTGACCCCATGGACTATAGTCCTCCAGGCTCCTCTGCCCATAGGATTTCCCAGGCAAGAATACTGGAGTGGCTTGACATTCCCTTCTCCAGGGGATCTTCCCAACCCAGGGATCAAACCCAAGTCTCCTGCATCACAGGTGTATTCTTTACTGCTGAGCCACAGGGGGATAGGATAGTCTCAGTACTGACTGTGAGTCCTTGAAGTTTGGATGTCTGCCCTGGAAGGCAATCTGGACAGAGGTGACAGCAGCTCTATGCAGACAGGAGAGAGGACAACCTGTTAATAATACAAGGAATAGAAACCAAGCCAAGAGGGGAGTAGAGGGAACAGAGTGCCCAGAGGGAAACACTTTGTCTTGCCAATGTTTTTCTACTTTTCTAGGCAAGGGGTCATCTTCAAAGACACCTCCTGTCAAGGTAACAGTGCTAAAGGCAAATCCTTCTTTACTCCTGCATGCCAAGAATACGCATACTTCATATTAATAGGACATTATCAGCCCAGGTGACAGGCTCTGTGATTCACCAAGGAACAAAACAGTCACATGTGCTGAATCGTTGTTAGCTTTCCAACAGTCCAAATCCTGGAGGTGCGTGATCCTGCTTTGAGTGTGGGCAGGAAAGTTTTGCTGAGTATGCTTTGTCAAGGAAGTCTGCTTAAAGTCACTGAAAACCTAACCCTATATATTTTTTCAGGTCAGGGAGGAGACTTGTACATGTGGATTGGTCAAGGAGCAATTGAATGGCTCCCTCTAACCCAAGGGCATGACAGAGAAGGATCAGTATTAACCCAGAGAATAAATGAGAAGGAAGGAAAACACTCTTTAGCAACGCTTAAGTTTCTGCTCGTCTTTCAACTTCTCCATAGAGCACTTTAGGAATGTGCAACACACCTGTGTAGGTATGTTGGGGATGTGCTGCAATTCGTTCATTTAATACACATTGAGTTCTTATTCAATAGTGTCTAGCCATGAAGAAATTATGTGGGTGGGAGGATTGCCTACATTAAACAAAGGATGATAACTAGACAAATGGTGAGAACATATTGTATAGCCCAGGGAACTCTACTTAATGCACTGTGGTGTCCTAAATGGGAGGGAAGTCCAAAAGTGTGGGGATATATGTATATGTATGGCCAATTCACTTTTGCTGTGCAGTAGAAAAATTGATGCTTTCAAATTGTGGTGCTGGAGAAGACTCTTGGGAGTCCCTTGGACAGCAAAGAGATCAAACCAGTCTATCCTAAAGGAAATCAACCCTGGATATTCATTGGAAGGACTGATACTGAAGCTCCAATCCTTCGGCCACCTGATGGGAAGGGCTGACTCACTGGAAAAGAGCCTGATGCTGGGAAAGATTGGAGGCAGGAGGATTAGTTGGTTGGATAGCATACTGAATCCGTGGGCATGAGTTTGAGCAAGCTCAAGGAGATAGTGAAGGCATGGCATGCTGTAGTTCACGGGGTTGCAAAGAGGGAGATAGGATTTAGTGACTGAAAAACAAGAAGCTAACACAATATTGTAAAACAACTATACTCTACTAAAAATTAATTAATTAAAAAAAAGGAAGTAGGGAACTTATCCCCCAAAGGAAAGATTTCTGAGATTAGATATGCACAATGATAGCAATTAGGTAAGAAATTAGAGGAAGGATGTTCTAGGTCCTAGGAGTAGCATATGAAATGACCTATAGGAGAGGGAGAGCATGGATATTCAGGGGAAAGAGGTTCACAGTGACTGGAGCACCAAACACGCAATGGAAATGGGACAGGTGATGATGGGGAGCTGGGAAGGGCAAGATCCAGTATTCTAAGCCACATCAGCCCAGCAGCTTATATCAGCTGAGTACCTGCATGAGCCCAACACTTTGTTTTATGTATATGATTTTGTTTACTATTGAGAACAACCCTAGTAAGTGGTTACTATCATTTCCCAAAGTTTTAAAGATAGGAAAATTGTGGCTTAGTGAATTTATGTGACTTGTCTATGATCACTGTTCTGTAGTTAATTAATGAGAGTATTAGAATTTGAGTCCAGACAATCTGTCACCAGAGCAATTCTCAAGATTAAGTGATAGGATTAAATGACATAATTCAGTTGTTATTGTTTAGTCACTCAGTCATGTCTGACTCTTTGTGACCACACGGACTGTAGCACACCAGACTTCCCTGTTCTTCACCATCTCCTGGAGTTTGCTCAAACTCATGCCCATTGAGTCGATGATGCCATCCAACCATCTCATCCTCTGTCGTGCCCTTCTCCTCCTACCCTCAATCTTTTCTGGCATCAAGGTCTTTTCCAATAAGTCAGCTCTTCACATCAGGTGGACAAAGGATCGGAGCTTCAGCTTCAGCATCAGTCCTTCCAATGACCATCCTTTCAATGACTTCAGCTTCAGCATCAGTCCTTCAGCATCAGTCCAATGCAATTCAGGGTTGATTTCCTTTAGGATTGACTGACTTGATTTCTTTGCAGTCTAAGGGACTCTCAAGAGTCTTCTCCAGCATCACAATGTGAAAATATCAATTCTTCAGCACTCAGCCTTCTTTATGGTCCAACTCTCACTGATGCATGACTACTGGAAAAACCCTAGCTTTGACTATACAGACTTTTGTCAGCTAAGTGATGCCTCTGTTTTTAATATGTTGTCTGGGGTTCCAGAATTGTTGGTCAAAAGAGACTTAAATCAAGTCCACTGAACCATAGTGCTTTATAATCTGGCTAGAAAGGATTACTAATCGATATTAGAATTTAACTGTATAATTCATTCATTTATTTCTTTAGTAACGAAGTCATCGTATATTTGACTGTCTGCTATGTGCTAACACCAATGTAGGAACTAGGAATAAGCCAGTAAAAAAAAAAAAATGCAAAAAGAAAAACATGCCTCCACAGAATCTACAGCTCTAAAGAGAAAAGTCAGATGGTTAATAAAAATTAACAAAATGTACTAAACAAGATTAATTTATTTTAATGAGCAGAACTCTTTCACATGGTAAAATATATCAATCCTTTCTTATCAATTTAAGCATATTTCCCTACCTTAATGTCTAAAGATAGTGTGTGTTTTCTACTAGTTATTTTCCAACATTTTATTAAAACAAAATTTCAGATTTACAGAAATATTGTGAGAACAGTACAAAGAGCCTTCATATACTCTCCACCTAGATTCAGTTAGATTCATGAATTATTAATATTTGGTCATATGTACAAATGATTATTTATACAATTATTATTAGCTTACTGAATGATTTGTATATGTTTCAGATATTAATCACCTCACCCCTACATAGTTCAGCATATATTTCCTATGTTATTCTACATAATAATATATAATGACAATACTGAAGAAATGTAACACTGATACTCTTTTATTTTTAAATATGCATTTTATATTCTAATTTCTCCAGTTATGTTAATAATGTCATGTATATGACTATATATGTGTAGGTATGTATATGTGTGTATGTGTGTATATGTGTATATATTTGGATTTGGGGTTTGATCAAGAATCACATAGTGCATTTACTTGTCCTATTTCCTTAGGCTTCTTTGGTATTCTAGCCTCTTTTTATCTTTTATGACACTGACAACTTTTTATATTTAAAATGTTTATTTTTAGTACTATTTGAGTCAAAGAATTTTGCTGATCCTTTATAAAGTACATTCTGTTTCACATCCAAAGTTGGTTGGCTATGATCAGCATCATCTAGAAAAACAAGTCATATTGATTACTGGATCTAGCCAGATTATTACTTCATTGGTCTAAAAAAAATTAATAACTAGCTTTTGAATAGAATCTAGGTAACAATTACTGGTTTTACTGACAGATTTTTCCAGTGATTAGGAATTTAAAAAAAAATCCTGAGAATGAGGAACAGTGTTAGAGATACACTAGATCAACATTATAAATATATCTCTGTCATTTAAAAGCTGAATACCAAAGAATCTTTTCAAAGGGATTCTAGAGGAGAAACAAATTTCAAACTCTGTCCATGGTTACTTTCTTAGGAACATACTTTTCCCAAGCCATGCTGGTTATCATTTATCGTGTGCTACAAAATCCAGTTTTTAATGCCTGTAGCCCTTGCTCTTCATAATAAAACCGTCAACATGCATGTCAGCTACTGCCAGTTGGGATGACACTGACAATTTTTAACGCTCCAGTTAAGCTGTTGTGCAGAATGCCTTCCAATATGGGATTATCTGATTGCTTCTCCTCGTTTAGAGTCAAGCTAGTATTTGTCTTTGTCTTATTGACAATCATTGATCCTTGAGGAAAGTTACCATTTCCTCTAGGACTTCTGTTAAAAACTTGAGTTCCTTTCAAGTCATTGCATTAATCTGGGCACAGCTACTACAACAATGAAATCCACAGCTTTAGAGCTGAAACAAGATAGATATTAATTTCTCTCTCATATAAAGTCTACAGGTGAGTGGTAGCAGTCTTGATAGAGTGACTACACTTCATAAAGTCATTCAGGGACCCAGGGTCCTTTTGTCTTGTTCCATCATTTTCGTCCTCGAGTATCTGTTCTTCATGAAGTCAGTGCTGCCTCACTAGCCTCATGTCTGCATTTTAGCTGCAGGAAAACCAAAGAGAGTAAAGTGCATGCAATTTCATTTTTTAAGGGATGAGACTTAAAAGTTGCTCTTATTACTTACATTTGTATTCATTGGCCAGACTCAACAGTTGGGCACAAAGGAGGCTGAAAAAAACAATTAGTAGCTGGGAGGCCAATTGCCCAGCTAAAGCTCTAGCAGTTATATTAATAAAAGGAAGGAGACCATGGACACTCAGGGACCGTTATTGGTTTCTACCACAGTCATTCATTAGGTTGTTATTTCCTATGGTGAAGAGTCAATACATGAACAAGTGAATTCATCTTCTTATACTAACTATCTCCTTAGGTTCTCTTTCATACTTATTCAGATGTTTTCTTCTCTACATAGAGGTCTTCAGAATTCTCTTAATGAAGTTTTAAAATATAAAAAGTAATTAGTAAAAAGAAATTACTAGACCTAATTTCTAAGGGTGGGAGATTGTCATCTCAGAAGATTTTTGCATTATTTCTCAAAGGAAAACCTTATGATTACGTCAAAGCTAATTCAAAAGGCAGAAACAAATTGCTTCCAACCCAGAATCAAGGTGTTTCATTCATTACTGGAAAATCTTAGGAGGGAAAGATATTTATTGGTAGGCTTAGCTAATGTATTAAAGAGTATAAGAATACTGAGAGGTAGCTATAGCATGATAATGCCAACAATCACCTTAGGGGTTGTCGTTCAGTTGCTCAGTCATGTCCGACTCTTTGTGACCCCATAGAATGCAGCACATGTTGCCAAATTTATCTTATCTTACTTTTTATTTATTTATTCTTTGGCCACCATGTGGCACATGGGATTTTAGTTCCCTGATCCATGCCCTCTACAATGGAAGCAGGGTTTTAACCACTGAACCACCAAGGAAATCACTATATCCTTATTTTATATGTGATGAAAATTATAGATGACTCCCAGCTAGTTAACTGTAGACCTGGACTTGGAACCAGATTTCCTGACTGTGGTTCTGATTCTCCCTTCATATTAATAGTAGACAGCCTCTCATTGATCTATGAGTCAGTTTCTCCATCCTCACATATCTGACTCATTTACTAGAATCCAGGTAACATCTCTATTCCAAGTTACCTGAAAAAGAAGTGCATTCTAAAAAGCAAACAAAGCAATCTTGGGAAATATTTGCTGGAGTCATGCCTTAGAATCTATGACATGTAAAACGATGTCTGTCAACAGCTTCCAAGGCTTCATAGAAAAGCAAAAATCAAGCAGGAAGTCATAACACTTTCTTTTGAATACTCTTTCCACTCTGATAGGAAAGGGCCCTACAGTATTTTATTTATTTTTCTTTTGATTGTGTATGTTTATTGTGAAAGAGTTCAGATATAAAAATAAGAACAGGGAATAATATTACATGAATACACCCACTACAGCATTTAAAGAATTCTTTTTAAAACATATGTAATTTTATTAACTTATTTATTTTTGGCCGTGCTGGTTCTTTGTTGCTGCTCGAGCTTTGCTCTAGTTGTGGCAAGTGAGGGTTACTGTCTCGTTGTGCTGCTCACGCTTCTCCTTACAGTGACTCCTCTAGTTACAGAGCATGGGCTCGAGGGCATTCATGCTTCCACAGCTGTAGCACATGGGCTCAGTAGCTGCAGCTTCAGGGCTCTAGGGCACAAGCTCAATAGTTGTGGCAGATAGGCCTAGTTGCTTCTCTGCACGTGGGATCCTTCTAGATCAGGGATTGAACCTGTGTCTCCTACACTGGCAGGTGAATTCTTCACCACTGAGCCAGCAGAGAAGTCCAAGACTTCTTAACATTTTGCATTATCTGCTTCAGAATTTTTTTCAGGATATAAAACATTATAGTTACTCTCAAGGTTTGGTTTCATTCTATTCCTTTCTTTGTCTTTCTCCCTCCCCAGGGATAACTAATAATTGAAATTTTCTCCTTTGAAGTCTTCCATATCAGTCACTACAGATCTTTGAAAGGTAATTTGGGGCTCATTTCTGCCCTGAGTTGATACTGGGGGATCAAAGATAGTGTCACAGAAACAAGCTCTAGTCGGGAGATATGAAATGAGTAAAAGTAATGTGCCATATTTTATGAAATGCAGGAGGATGCAACACTATTTTGTGTAGTGCCACTTATGGGAAAAAAAGAAAAAACAAGCCTTCCAAGTAAACCTTGCCATAATGCTTTGTTCACATATAATTTTTATTTTATTAAAATACGTATTAAAAACAGTTCTTTTGACAGTCATCAAGTTTTACTATGTATTACTCTGTATATACATAAAAGTCAATGATGTTCCTAGAATTTCTTTACTTTTTTTTTGACTCAGACACTGATATCCATATTTTTTCACATCACATTGGTGCCAGGTAGAGCATAGATGATGCCTCCACTCCTGAAAATGTATTTAGGGTTTTCTTCATGCCTCCGATCCTCATTCTTCTGATCTATGAAAGACAGCTGCCTCACAGAGAGCTCCTGGCCACCAGAAATTCTGAGAAATTTTCAGATGTATTAAAGTATGAAAATGCACATCATGAATTTGATTTTTTAACTAGTAATTACTCATTGTACTCCTATCCAGAATAAGATATTTAATAGAACCCAAGACATTTTTGAGATTCCCAGGTGGTGCTAGTGGTAAAGAACCTGCCTGCCAAGGCAGGAGACAAAAGAGACATGGGTTCAGTCCCTTGGTGGGAAGATCTCCTAACCCACTCCAGTAGTCTTGCCTGGAGAATCACGTGGCCAGAGGAGCCTGGCTGGCAACAGTCCATACACAACATAAGTCCATAAGGTCACAAAGAGTCAGACACGACTGAAGCAACTTAGCACAATAAGCACACACAAGACGCTTTAACTCAGAGTGAAAGGGAAGGCAAGCTAGACTTCCTACCACTCTGCCTTAAGGTGGAGAAGGAAATGGCAACCCACTCCAATGCTCTGCCTAGAAAATTCCATAGATGGAGGTGCCTGGTGGGCTACAGTCCATGAAGTCACAAAGAGTTGGACACGACTGAGCGACTTCACTTTCACTTTTCACTTTCATGCATTGGAGAAGGAANCTAGGGTACAGAGGACTTTGAGAGCTCTGGAGGAGATGAAATTAGGGTAATTCTCCCTGAGTCCTTGAGATGGAGCCAGATACTCCTGGACCAAAGATGGAGGGAGAGGGAATGAGATAGCTGGAAGTGAAAAGTTGTGAGAACATATTGCTTTCCTATTTCAGGCTATAGCCCCCCCCCCAACCCCCAAATGCCTCAGAGTAGTCCTGTAGCCCTTGGATTGGCCACAGTAGAGCAGACACTGTGTATGACATGCTCTGGCACTCACCCTTCTGTTGCCTTGTGGATGGGGTGGGGGTTGGAGGGAGAATGGGGAATCTGGCAGGTAGCTAATAATTAAGAAACAGTTTGCCTTCCAGAGGTTTTGGGAGAAAATAAGTGGGGTGGGAAGTGGCTGGAGAGCAGGTGGAAAATGCACTGACTCTCAGGGGTGTAGCCATTCAGACACACACCTAGTCTGAAGTCAGTGAGGCCTACCTGAGGTCTAGACATGTATCCTCCCATCATCACAGTGTTACCCGAACTCCTTGTGTCAAGAAACCTCACAGAAAGAAAAGGAAAGGTGTCCTGAAAGACTAAGCACCTGCCCACCACCCCCAATAAAACGTATTTTAAAATGAAAAAGAATGAGTCATCATGAATGGGCTGTTTTGTGGTGAAGGTGGTTTAGTGTTTGCTACTGAATGGAGGCTGAGTGCTGAAGAACTGATGCTTTTGAACTGTGGTGCTATAGAAGACTCTTGAGAGTCCCGTGAACTGCAAGGAGATCCAACCAGTCCATCCTAAAGGAAATCAACCCTGAATATTCATTAGAAGGACTGATGNCTGAGTGCTGAAGAACTGATGCTTTTGAACTGTGGTGCTATAGAAGACTCTTGAGAGTCCCGTGAACTGCAAGGAGATCCAACCAGTCCATCCTAAAGGAAATCAACCCTGAATATTCATTAGAAGGACTGATGCTGAAGCTGAAGCTCTAATACTTTGGCCACCTCATATGAAGAGCTGACTCACTGGAAAAGACCTTGATGCTGAGAAAGGTTGAGGGCAGGAGGAGAAAGGGGACAACAGAGGACAAGATGATTGTATAGCATCACCAACTTAATGGACATATATCTGGGCAAACTCTGAGAGATAGTGAAAGATAAGGAAGCCTGGCATGCTGCAGTCCATGGGGTTGCAAAGAGTTGTACATGACTTAAAGCTAAACAACAACAGCTGAATGGGAATGGGGGCTATTGAGCAAGGTGAGATAGTCATATAATTAATTAACATGCCTGTATGTCTGAGTTGCATCTTTTGCTACTCTTTGGAGAACCAATCAAGAAGTTCTGGTTTTCCCAAAGTTCAGGGCTTGCACTGAGTGAATAAGAACTAAGAAACCATTTTACAAGATTATATACTGGGTCAGAATTTCAAAAAGTCTTAAATTAACTGTATAAAATGCTATTGAATACTGTTCTATACATTCATTGTTTTCCCTGATCAATATTTATTCTTTAGTGACAATCAAACATCTCCAGATGGAAAGCAATAGATCCTCTACAATATCCTGAAATATTCTGCACTATCCTGAAAGCCAAAGAGGACATAACTCAGAGAGGCATTCAAATCAGCACTTCTGAATATTAAGGGCACGAGAAGGGTTTGGAGGCTTCCTGATGTGCCAGGCTAACATGTGCATGGCTGGAACTGAAGCAGGGACTATGGTAGTCTGGGTTTGACACCGGAGCAGGGCGTTACTCAGAGTTCGGGGCAGCACTTCTTTACAAATCATTTAAGAAGAATGTCAGTGTTTCAACAACCAGCAAGACCATGTATACTGTATCTAGTCTGTCTTGGGTGCAACAGAAGAGTGGTCACAGCAGCAGTAACAACATTCCTCATCCCCTTAGCAGATAAAACAAAGCGTAGACAATTTGCAGGGCTGAAGCTCCTCATTTCTGGGCCCCAGCATCCTGTTTTCTTACTCCCAATTCTGAGAGAAGAGGACCTGGAGACGTTCCTGGCTTGGCAGGATTATCATGGGCTGACCTTGGAGTCACTCTCCGAGGGATGTGTTAATCTTTGCCTGCAAGTGCTCTGTAAGTAACAGCAGCCAATGCTGATGAGAATGAATGATGCATTCATGGTAAATGTGCCTACATGTATGTGTGTTGTGACTCTTGAGTTTTGGGGCTTCAAAACCCCAATTCATCTTTTTTTTTTTTTTTTTGTCCAAAAGAGCCTAAAGGCATGAATTTGAAGAGGCCCTAAATATGATCAGTCTAACATCCAGATTCCAAAATTAGCAAGCTAGGTGGGGGTTAATTTATATTCTAGAGTATGAGAGCTCCAGCAAGAGAGTCTTTAAAAGGCAAACTGGCAGAACCAAAACATTTATCTGTTTCACACCCAACACTATTAATCTAAAATGAAGGTTTGTTTTAAATTCAAGACCTTGACCAAATGTACTGAGCATTCTTAAAGGTAACCCAATAAAACCAGTAACTTGAGTTCCCCCACAAACAGACCTTGGAGATAATGACCTGAGTACAATGGTTGATTAGGGAGCCAATTCCTGCAACACCACTGGGGATGGTAAAGGAAGACAGGGAATGAAAGGAAATTAATACAAAATAAGATACTATGCAGGTAAGCAGTGTGGGAGACTGAGGTTCAGTCCCACTGGGAATCTATGAGTGATGAGATCATTCCTCAGTAAGGTCACTTGAAGGATGAGGAAACTGGTATCTTCAGTTGCCTTCTTCATTGGCTGAGTCTGTCTTGGTGGTATCAATTCCCCAACATCTGACCTGCCCAAAGAAGGGGTTAGGCATGCCATGGAAAGTTCTTTTAAGGAAAGTAAAAAATACATGCATGTCTCTACAAATGACCCAATTTTGTTTTGTTTTAATGGCTGAGTAATATTCCATTGTGTATATACACTATATATTCCTTATCCATTCATTTGTCGACAGACATTTACGTTGCTTCCATGTCCTGGCTATTTTAAAATGTTGCAATGAACACTAGGGTGCATCTGTCTTTTTTAATTCTGTTTTTTTCAGGGTATCCCAGTAGTGGAATTGCTGATATAACACTGCTGCTACTGCTGCTAAGTCACTTCACTCGTGTCTGACTCTGTAAGACCTCATAGATGGCAGCCCACCAGGATCCCCCGTCCCTGGGATTCTCTAGGCAAGAATACTGGAGTGGGATATACACACAACCATGTGTAAAATAGACAGCTAGTGAGAACTTGCTGTATAGCACAGGGAGCTCAGCTCAGTGTTCTGTGGTGACCTAGATAGGAGGACGAGGGGAGGGTTGGAAGGAAGTCCAAGAAGGAGGAAATATACGTATACATAATAGCTATTTCTTCAAGAGATGGGAATGGAAAACTCTTCNCTGTATAGCACAGGGAGCTCAGCTCAGTGTTCTGTGGTGACCTAGATAGGAGGACGAGGGGAGGGTTGGAAGGAAGTCCAAGAAGGAGGAAATATACGTATACATAATAGCTATTTCTTCAAGAGATGGGAATGGAAAACTCTTCAAGAGATGGGAATACCAGACCACCTGACCTGCCTCTTGAGAAATCTGTATGCAGGACAGAAAGCAACAGTTAGAATTGGACATGGAACAACAGACTGTTTCCAAATAGGAAAAGGAGTACGTCAAGGCTGTATATAGTCACTGTTCTTATTTAACTTATATGCAGAGTACAGCATGAGAAATGCTGGGATGGATGAAGCACAAGCTGGAATCAAAACTGCTGGGAGAAATATCAATAATCTCAGATATGCAGATGACACCACTCTTATGGCAGAAAGTGAAGAACTAAAGAGCTTCTTGATGAAAGTGAAAGAGGAGGCTTAAGGCTCAACATTCAGAAAACAAAGATCATGGAATCTGATCCCATCACTTCATGGCAAATAGATGCGAAAGAGTAGAAACAGTGACAGACTTTATTTTTTTGGGACTCCAAAATCACTGCAGATGGTGACTGCAGCCATGAAATTAAAGACGCTTGCTCCTTAGAAGAAAAGTTATGAGAACCTACACAGCATATTAGAAAGCAGAGACATTACTTTGCCAACAAAGGCCTGTCTAGTCAAGGCTATGGTTTTTCCAGTGGTCATGTATGGATGCGAGAGTTGGACTCTAAAGAAAGCTGAGAGCCGAAGAATTGATGCTTTTGAATTGTGGTGTTGGAGAAGACTCTTGAGAGTCCCTTGGACTGCAAGGAGATCCAACCAGTCCATCCTAAAGGAAATCAGTCCTGCATGTTCATTGGAAGGACTAGTGTTGAAGCTGACACTACAAAACTTTGGACACCTGATGTGAAGAACTCACTCATTTGAAAAGACGCTGATGCTGGGAAAGATTGAAGGTGGGCAGAGAAGGGGACAACAGAGGATGAGATGGTTGCATGGCATCATCGACACAATGGACATGAGTTTGAGTCAACTCCGGGAGTTGGTGTTGGACAGGGAGGCCTGGCCTGCTGCAGTCCATGGGGTTACACAGAGTCGGACACGACTGAGTGACTGAACTGAACTGAATAGCTAATTCACTTCACTGTATAGCAGAAACTAACAATATTGTAAAGCAACTAAAGTGAAAGTGAAAGTGAAGTCGCTCAGTCGTGTCCAACTCTTTGTGACCCCGTGGACTGTAGACCACCAGGCTCCTCTGTTCATGGGATTCTCCAGGCAAGAATACTGGAGTGGGTTACCATGCCCTTCTGCAGGGGATCTTCCCAACCCAGGGATCGAGCCCAGGTCTCCCACATTGCAGGCAGACGCTTTATCCTCTGAACCACCAGGGAAGCTAAACCCAATTAAACTAAACCCAATTAAAAAAATACATGCAATAGAAACCATCAGCATGTATAGCGAATGGAGAGTTAACAATGTGAATATGGCATTTGGGCAACTCAGAATGGGAAAAGAGTAAACCAGGCGTTTCTGGAAGCAACAAAAAAGTGTTACTAAATGAACACTAGAAGGCAGTAGAGTTCTGATAGAGCCAACACAAATGGAAAATATCAGAATTTGTTTAGCTTGTAGAGTTAAGCTATCGTTTTGTCTAACTATTCTTTGACATTCATTTCACTCAACTAAGTAGATCTATTAGGAAAACTGCCAAAGACAAAAATGGTGTGGAAAAAGTTGACTGCTCGAATCCAAAGTCAACCATGAAAGCTAAATCCTCCTCTGTATAACTCTAATGAGATGACGTTTAAGGTAGACCAGTTATATTTAAGAAATAAAAAGAAAGCAAACTTTTAAAGTCTTTGGTTCCTTAGGTGCTTGAGATTATAGTGCTGGGGAACTGTGGGCTGCATATCTTCAGAAGTGAAACTCAAATTATGTTTATTCCTATTTAAGAATATACTTCTCTCAAATCATTTAAAATACAATTATGGTTGACCATCATTTAAAAGGGCTGTTTAAACTTCATAGTGGGGCTATTTGGAATAAGGAATTCTTAAAAGTGTCTGAGAGGAAAACGGTTTGTGTCTGTGTGTGTATTTCTTCCTTTTCCTCTCTTTTCTTTCAGCCCAAAGAAACATTAGTTTCAGCACTGACCTCTAGTCACAAACATTATCTCTGTTGTCAGAATAGCTGTGCTTAGTTTATTTCAAAGCTAGAATAAACGTAAGGTCTAGAAAGCTATGGTTTTTCCAGTTGTCATGTGAGAGTTGGACTATAAAGAAAGCTGAGTGCCAAAGAATTGATGCTTTTGAATTGTGGTGTTGGAGAAGACTCTTGAGAATCCCTTGGACTGCAAGGAGATCCAACCAGTTGATCCTAAAGGGAATCAGTCCTGAATATTCATTGGAAGGACTGATGTTGAAGCTGAAACTCCAATACTTTGGCCACCTGATGCAAACAACTGATTCATTGGAAAAACCTTGATGCTGGAAAGACTGAAGGCAGGAGGAGAGGGGATGACAGAGGATTATATGATTGGATGGCGTCAGCGAATCAATGGACATGAGTTTGAGCAAGCTCCAGGAGTTGGTGGTGGAGAGGGAAGCCTGCCATGCTGCAGTCCATGGGGTTGCAAAGAATCGGACACAACTGAGTGACGGAACTGATCTGAGAATTTACAAAAGGGAATATTTGAGAAGGTGCCAGTGCCAGTGGAAAGAAGGATAAGAGACAAAATTTGAAGAGATATTCAAGGATCACGCCCACATGCTCTTCCCAGGAGACTGCACCAGATATCTGGGAAACAGTAACAACCAAAGCAGAGAGGCTAACGAACCCCTCAGAAACCAGACAAATTCTAGACAGTCCTAAAATTACATGAACAGTTCACTGTACGCAAAAGTAGCCTGTATGTATTACAAGGGGATGATTTACAGAAAAGTTTATATTAATCAAGTGCCTTGATAACATACACTGGAGCTGATATGGGCTTATAATAATTGGTCTAAAAATGTTAGCTAGTAAACATTTATAAACATTATATACTGCTTAGTGTAGATACTTTAAAATGTTTTGAGCATTTTTATGAACCCATATTATTTAGAAAAATAATTTTATAAAATAAAACAGTAAATACATCTCTAATACTGCCTGGAATATTGTTGTATCTATCCAACACATAAGCAGCATACTAAACAATTAATGAAGCCTATGGTCAATGGAATGTGGTCAATGGAATGTGGGTCAATGCAGGTCAATGGAATGTGTGAAGAAAAAGACCTGAAAGCCAGAAATATGTTCTTATTGAGAGAAGAGTATAGTTGAACATTATGGTATGGATAAGGTGTGGATGCATATACTTTATGGTATGGATAAAGCATATCTGGGACCCCTGCTACTGCTCTTAAGTTACAGCAACAAAGGGACTTCTCTCGTGGTCCAATGGTTAAGAATATGCCTTGCAATGGAGGGGATGCAGGTACGATCCCTTGTCAGAGAACTAAGATCCTACATGCCACAACTAGGGAGTCTGTGTGCTGCGACGAAGACCCTACATGATGCCACAAAAATGCCAACTGCTACAACTAAGACCTGACGCAAATAGTAAATATTAAAAAAAAATTACAGCAACAAGTAGATCCAATATTCTATATTTTAAAAAACCACTTCAGATTAATAGGAGCTATATTTATTTTTTCCTAAATACTTAAAAAATTTTATTTTTAATTAGAGGATAATTGCTTTACAACATTATATTGGTTTCTGCTGTATATCAACATGAATCAGCCATAGGTATACATATGTCCTCTCCTTCTTGAACCTGCCTCCCATCTCCCACCCCATTCCACCCTTCTACACTGTCACAGAGCACTGGGTTTGAGCTAACAAAGCTTTGAGCCAATAGGAGCAAATAGAAGCTATTTTTAAAGTACAGATTTAATATTTGAACTAGAAGGGTATTTAGCCTACATAAAGGAAACCTGTTTACTAACCATTAATAATCATTGATGTCAATAATATATATATATAAATCAATATTCATTTGGAAGAAAATTTAAACCTAAGAATGTAAACCTAAATTAAAAAGGCCATTTACCAAGTTTTAAAAGGGACATTTATCAAGTTTTAATTCATAAGTATGCCTGAATGCTATGCTTCTATTTGCTAGTTTTGTGCCCACAGAAAATAGGCTATTCTAATTTTCATATTACCAGTAACCTACACTGATTATAGACTAAACTATTATTATTATTATTTAGATAAGAAAGTTTTTATACCAGTACTTGACAGGGAGTAGATTTCCAAAAATGTTACTTTTACTTAAATAAGTATATTCACATTTTTATGATATGAAAAAATGGTATATGGAAAATATAAGGATTTGATATTGAATTTTATTTTTCATAAAATAGAGATGTAGTTATGTTTTTTTCAATTTGTGTAGGTAAGGGAGTCCACCAGGTCACAGTTTTGGCTTATGGACCTCTTGAGGAAAACTGTCATACCTAGAACTGCCACATCAAACATTCCATTAGCTAGAGTTCCACAAAAGTGTGTTATTATTCCTCCTTAATGCAATGCTTCAACACTGACTGAAAATTTTATATTAATATTTACAAGTACTGTTTTAAAAATAAGATAAGTAACAATCTTTCTCCATGTTGTGGATTATTTGATATCCTTCAAATCTTTAACAATAGTTTGGGAAGTATTGACTCTTATGCAGCAAAATGAACCTCAATATAATTAAGATTGGGGCTTCCCAGGCGGCCTTAGTGGTAAGGAATCCACCTGTCAATGCAGCAGAAGCGAGAGATGAAAGTTCATTCCCTGAGTTGGAAGATACCTGGCATAGGACATGGCAACTCACTCCAGTATTCTTGTTTGGAAAATTCCATGGACAGAGGAGCCTGGTAGGTTACAGTCCATGGGGCGGCAGAACTGAGCAACTAAGCACACACACATAGTTAGGATTTACTGAGAAGGCACCCATTAATTAGGCCTAATATGTGTTAGTCCTAATTAAGCTTATAGGATATTGTGCAACACATGAAGACAAAAAGAGTTTCTGTCTGCAATAATCTTTAATTATATTNAAGCACACACACATAGTTAGGATTTACTGAGAAGGCACCCATTAATTAGGCCTAATATGTGTTAGTCCTAATTAAGCTTATAGGATATTGTGCAACACATGAAGACAAAAAGAGTTTCTGTCTGCAATAATCTTTAATTATATTGGGAAGACATGTAATGAACAGGTAAAAAAAACAAGAACACAGGAAATCTGGGTTATAGTGAGTGTTATAAAGGATGATGTGGTCAGTATCACTTGAGTTAGGTATATATAGTAATCTATGAAACTGCTCAGATTAAAATCATGACCAGTTGTATCACTATTAACTTGAAGAACTTGATTAAATAACCAAGAATTCTGAGAAATTATTGAAAAAATAAAAGATAAAATAGGAAGTGGCAGAGCTGAAATAATAAGTGTGGAGTAAATTGAAGTGGAATAAATAATTCTGAAAATACATGAGACTTATAATGCATAGACTGAGAAAAGTGAACACAACAAAATTCAAATTCAGTTAAGTTCAGTCGCTCAGTTATATCCAACTCTTTGCGACCCCATGGACTGCAGCATGCCAGGGTTCCCTGTCCATCACCAACCCCCGAATCTTGCTCAAACTCATGTCCATCAAGTTGGTGATGCCATCCAACCATCTCATCCTCTGTTGTCGCGTTTTCCTCCTGCCTTCAATCTTTCCCAGCAGCAGGGTCTTTTCCAATGAGTCAGTTCTTTGCATCAGGTGGCNTCTTGCTCAAACTCATGTCCATCAAGTTGGTGATGCCATCCAACCATCTCATCCTCTGTTGTCGCGTTTTCCTCCTGCCTTCAATCTTTCCCAGCAGCAGGGTCTTTTCCAATGAGTCAGTTCTTTGCATCAGGTGGCCAAGTACTGGAGTTTCAGCTTCAACATCAGTCCTTCCAATGGCATTCAAGACTGATTTCCTTTAGGATGGACTGGTTGGCTCTCCCTGAAGTCCAAGGGACGCTCAAAAGTCTTCTCCAACACCACAGTTCAAAAGCATCAATTCTTTGGCACTCAGCTTTCTTTATTCAAATTAGGAGCTTAAAATTATTAGACAATGTGTTAGATATGCAAGATCTAATAAGTATAAATGAGTCTCCTAAGAGGGTAGCTGAATTAATAGAACACAAAAAATTTAGAAATAAAAATATACTTCAATAAAATTTTCCATAAATAAAAGAACAGTTGAACATATGAATTAAAAGGAATTACTTTGTCACAGGAAAACAAAACAGAACAAGCAACATCGAAACATAAATGAAAAAATTATTTGGTTTCAAAAATGAAGGACAGTCTGGATGTTCAGAAAACAAAATTAAATTACTAATCAAGGCAAAAATATCAGCTGGGTGTTTCAAACTTATTCAGAGCTAGATAACTTAGAGAAATACCTACGCATCTCTAGAGAACAAAAGTGGGGGTCAACTCAAAAATTTTATACCCAGACAATTGTCTTTTAAGCACACATTTGAATAATCAAGGAATTTAATTCCATGAAGCTTTCTTCCAAAAATTAGTAGGTTATTTTCTGTCTCGGAGATCACTAAGCGAATACTGCCACACAGTGTCCCCATGGCTTCCCAATTTTTAATGTTTCAGTCTTACCACCTTCTGTTATTTTATCACCATTAAGTAACCAAGAGTAAAGTAATTCTTACTGCTTTCTAACAATCATTCCATGTTTCTCCTAAATAAAAGATAGGTATAGAGACTATGGCAAAATGCATCCATTTAGTTGTAAGCAAAAAATCACTGTGAAGATAGAGCTCAGAAGAGAACAACATTTTAAACAACATTATTACTTAACAATATAAATAACAACATGTGGAAAAGAGAAAGAAAAGAAAATTGACAGCTTGGCAAGTATATTGATTTCTTCTATAGAAATGTCAACAGATTTCATGCTGACAGATCAAGGAACAGAGTTTATCAGTCAAGATAAACTGGACTAGGTTATGATACATGAACAACTAGTCCCCAGATCTCATGGTTTAACATAATGAAAGTTTACTTCACACTCATGCTAAATGCCAATCATGGGCACAGTGATACACTCTTCTATATTATCTTCACTCTGACAAAATGACAGCGAATTACAACTTGAAACATTATCAGACTTTATGGTAGAGGAAAGGGTCTCAGATTGGTAATTTCAATTTCTACTCACAACTCATCAGCCAGAATTCATCCCAGGAACTTAACTAAAACACAAAGTTATCAGAAAAGTTTCAAATTTTGGAAAAGTTTCTTATTTTGGAATAAGAGAATTGGAATATGTAAAGAGCACTGATCACTACCATATCAAGACATAAGTACATTTAAGTGAATTAAAAACGATATCAAAATGGCTAAGAAAAAGCAGTGAGAAAAATTAGGAAATGGAGGAGGAGAAAATAAGAAATATGGGAGGAAGTAGAAGTTTATTCATAGATGGGAGGTGGTGAATACTGTTTAATGAAAAGAAATGAGTATACCATGGATCTCTGCTGTTTAATACGGCAGTCACTAGTCACATGTGAGTATCTAAATTTAAATTAATTACTATGAATTATATTAGCTCAGCTGGTAAAGAATCAGCCTGCAATGCAAGAGATCCCAGTTGATTCCTGGGTTGGGAAGATCCCCTGGAGAAGTGATAGGCTACCCACTCCAGTATTCTTAGGTTTCCCTGGTGGTTCAGCTGGTAGAGAATCTACCTACAATGCAGGAGACCTGGGATCCATCCCGGGTTGGGAAGATCCCCTGGAGAAGAGAAAGGCTACCCACTCCAGTATTCTGGTCTGGAGAATTCCATGNTCTTAGGTTTCCCTGGTGGTTCAGCTGGTAGAGAATCTACCTACAATGCAGGAGACCTGGGATCCATCCCGGGTTGGGAAGATCCCCTGGAGAAGAGAAAGGCTACCCACTCCAGTATTCTGGTCTGGAGAATTCCATGGACTGTATAGTCCATGGGGTTGCAAAGAGTCAGGACTGATCCACTTTCACTTTCATATTATAATTTCAGTTTCTCACTCACACTAGCCACATTTCGAGTACTTGATATTCAACATGTGGTTAATAGCTACTGCACTGAACAGCACAGACATAGAACATTTCGATAGTCTTGGAAATTTCTCTCTTATAGTGTTTCCAAATAAAGATGTTTGTTGTTATGAAGAAAAATATATGAATAAAAAAATTATCACACTTTCAAATTATGAGAAAGAAAATATACATGCAGAAAGCAGGTAAACCACAGCCAGACAGTAATAGAAAATAAGGGGAAATAAAATTTAAAACCCTCAGAAACTAAAATGTAAAATATGAATAACATAACTAAGAACAAAGATGTATGTCACTCCAACAAATTTGACTATAAAAATAAACTCACATAAGATCACGTGTGTAAACCCAAATACATATAAACATACAAAATCAAGTATATTTTTGAATGCTTATATGGGCCAGGCAACTAATATAAATATGTAGTATATATTATCTCATGTAATTATAACAAGCTATGAGGTAGGTATTGTGTTTCTTCCATAAAACTGATTTATTGAAGCTCTAACTCCAAATACCTCAGAACATGACTTTTTTTTTGGAGAAAAGATCTTCAAAGTGATGATGAAGTGAAAAGAGGCCATTAGGGTAGGAGCCTGATGCATTATGGGCTTCCCTCGTGGCTCAGCAGTAAAGAATCTTCCTCAAATGCAGAGATCACCTGCAATGCAGGAGACCCAGGTTTGATCCCTGAGTTGAGAAGATCCCTGGAGAAGGAAATGGCAACTCACTCACTACTTTTGCCTGGGAAATGTCATGGACAGAAGAACCTGACAGGCTACAGTCCATGGGGTTGCAAAGAGGTGGGCACAACTTCGTGACTAAACCACCACCACCACCACCTAGTGCGTGATGACTAGTGTCTTCATAAGAAGAGGCAGGAGGCGCACATGCACACAGAGGGATGGCCATGTGAAGAGGCAGCAAGAGGGTGGCCATCTGCCAGCCAGGGAGAGAGGGCTCAGAGTAGTCCAATCCTGCTGGCCGCTTCATCTTGGCCTTCTAGTCTTTAGAAGCATGAGAAGACACATTTCTATTGTTTAAGTGTCTCAGTTTGTGACATTTTGTTATGATAGTGCTAACAAACTAATAGGTAATATTAATATATGTTTTATTATGACAAAACCAAATGGTGAAATGTTAAGTAATTTGACAAAGCTTGAAAACAGCAGAGGCTAACTGTGAAGCCAGGATATCTGATTCCAGAGCTTGTCCGCTTAACTCTTTTGCTAAAATTGATCATGAATTTAACATAAAGCCACTCTCAATGATTTCATGATTGTACAGTGAAATTAAGCAAAAAAAAAAATAATAAATAAAAGGATAAGTAGAAAGTAACCAACTGATGGAAATTGAAAGACAGACTCTAAATAATTCACTGGTATGAAAAGAATATCAAATTCAAAATTTAAATATACTTTGAACTGAATTACTAAGAAGATACCAAAAATGAAAATTTGTGGGTGCAACTAAAGCAACCTTTAGATGGAAATGAGAATCCTTAGACATGTATTAAAGGGGAAAAAAGTTAAGAAATAATAGTCTAAGATTCAATTTCAATAAATTAGAAAAAAAAACCCAGTATATTAAACCTGAAACAGGAGAAGTGAAGAAATAACCAAAAAGAGCTGAAATCAACTACAGAGAAAAATCAAAAGAAAATCAACAAAACTAGACACTGGTCCTTTAAAATCGATAAGCCTATAACTAAGATTGATCAAGAAAAAGAGGGGAAATTTTATTCAAGATCGTTACAAGTGTTTATGAAATGAACAAATACCTGAAAAAAATTAGCCAAGTTGATTAATTACAAACAGAACATCTGAAAAATCCTAGATTAATAAAGATATTGAATNACATCTTTGATCAAGAAAAAGAGGGGAAATTTTATTCAAGATCGTTACAAGTGTTTATGAAATGAACAAATACCTGAAAAAAATTAGCCAAGTTGATTAATTACAAACAGAACATCTGAAAAATCCTAGATTAATAAAGATATTGAATGCATTATTGAAAAATTTCCCCCAAAGAAATATAAAGACAACAAAAGATATGTACTAGAATATTCATAGCAGCACTAGTCATAATAACTACTTCAACCTGGGAATATTCATAAAACCAATATGTCCATCAATAAGGAAACAGATATATTAAGTATAGTATTGTGTTGAATGGTATACCACACAGTGAGCATGAGTGACTTACATTTACACATAATATAGATAAAACTAAAGAACACAGTATGAATAAAAGAAGGCAGGCACAAGAGTATATATTGTATAAACCTATTTATAAAAGTTGAAAAGAAGAAAAACTAAGCTATAATGTTAGAAGTCATGTTCAGTTCAGTTCAGTCGCTCAGTCGTGTCCGACTCTTTGTGACCCCATGAACTGCAGCACGCTAGGCCTCCTTGTTCATCACCATCTCTTGGAGTTCACTCAGACTCATGTCCATCGAGTCCGTGACACCACCCAGCCATCTCATCCTCTGTTGTCCCTTTCTCCTCCTGCCCCAAATCCCTCCCAGCATCAGAGTCTTTTCCAATGAGTCAACTCTTCGCATGAGGTGGCCAAAGTACTGGAGTTTCAGCTTTAGCATCATTCCTTCAAAAGAAATCTCAGGGTTGATCTCTTTCAGAATGGACTGGTTGGATCTCCTTGCAGTCCAAGG
>SJYV01048070.1:0-18702 GCA_006410875.1 Neotragus pygmaeus | reverse complement strand
CTCCCTTTTGGTAACCAGAAGCCTGTTTTCCATGTCTGTGAATCTATTTCTGTTTTGTAAATAAATGAATTTGTATCGCCTTTTGATGCCACATAAGTGATATAATTATTTGTCTTATTCGGTTTAACTTCCTTCACTTAATATAATAATCTGTAGGTCCATCCATGCTTCTGCAAATATTTACTTTCTAAGAAATATTTTTTAATTTTATTAGTTTTAAAATTACTTTTGTTGCTCAGTTTCTAAGTCATGTCTGATTCTTTGTGACCCCATAGACTGCAGCATGCCAGGCTTCCCTGTCCTTCACTGTCTCCTCGAGTTTCCTCAATCTCATGTCCATTCAGTTCAGTTCAGTCACTCACATGTGTCCAACTCTTTGCAACCCCATGAATCACAACATGCCAGGCCTCCCTGTCCATCACCAACTCCCTGAGTTCACCCAAACTCATATGCATCTAGTCGGGGATGCCATCCAGCCATCTCATCCTCTGTTGTCCCTTTCTCCTCCTGCCCCAAATCCCTCCCAGCATCAGAGTCTTTTCCAATGAGTCAACTCTTCGCATGAGGTGGCCAAAGTACTGGAGTTTCAGCTTTAGCATCATTCCTTCAAAAGAAATCTCAGGGTTGATCTCTTTCAGAATGGACTGGTTGGATCTCCTTGCAGTCCAAGGGACTCTCAAGAGTCTTCTCCAACACCACAGTTCAAAAGCATCAATTCTTCAGTGCTCAGCCTTCTTCACAGTCCAACTCTCACATCCATACATGACCACAGGAAAAACCATAGCCTTGACTAGCCGGACCTTAGTCGCCAAAGTAATGTCTCTGCTTTTGCATATACTATCTAGGTTGGTCATAACTCTTCTTCCAAGGGGTAAGCGTCTTCTAATTTCATGGCTGCAGTCACCATCTGCAGTGATTGTGGAGCCCAAAAATATAAAGTCTGACACGTGATGATTTCCCTTGATGTAAGGGAGAAAAGGTAAGATAGTGACTCAAAGGGGCAGACGAACACTTCTGGGTTTGCATGTGCTGTTTTGATTTTAAGTCTGTTTCCATGAGTATATTCCCTTTGTAAAAATGCATTAAGTGGCACACATGATTTTTGTACATTTTATCACTTTAATACTTCAATAAATAATCTGCATAAAACTATAAAGGGAGAATTAAATAACTATGGCATGTTTTAGGAAGAGAAAAAGTGCCCTTGAAGGATTCTCAGGTTCTCTGATTTTAAAGAGAGTTAAAATTCTAACCAAGATTGGGAGCTTGTGTGCACCTGTGGTGGATTCGTGTCGATGTATGGCAAACCCAATAGAGTATTGTAAAGTTAAATTTAAAAATAAATAAATTAAAAAAAAAAATTCTAACCAAGCATGTTATATTCTCTAAAACCAAAACAGCAAATTAGGAACACTGAGTTAAAAAACTACTAAATGGACTTATGTGGTCATACCTATACTCGGAGAATGAGATTTGAATGAGGAGGAAGGCTGAAAGGGACTGAGGGCCCTGTTACCCTGATCACATCCCTGAGGTAAACCATAGCATCCGTCACCCTCAGCGCCACAAGCCCAGGGTCCCCAGGCAAGTTCTATCCCCCGAAGTCAGTGCAAGTTGGAGCATTTCTCCCTTATTATTTCCTCTCTCACAACAATCTTTATCTCTAACTTATGCAGTGCTGATATATGAACATATGTCAAGATCCTTGGGAGTAAGACAATCATGTGAAAAAAGGGCTGTCTTTTCCACCATGAACAGAACACTGCAGACTTTATCATTAAGTATCAGTTGCAGATATTTTGTTCAGTGAATCCATCCTCCTAAAATCTTGGACCTCCTGCTTTCTTTCCAGGGAAGGGTTTTGTTGTTATTTTTGCTTTGCTTTTTTTTTCTCTAAAGGATGTTCTCCCTGAATCTTTCTGACAACACATAATCAGAAGCTATTAAAGATTAATAAATTTGGCTATTGTGAGAGTCAATATATTATACATAAATCTGTCCACCTATCTATTTTGTAGCTTGTGGCTTATGTGAAATAGACCCAAGCAAGAAACAAGTTTTAAAAAATAATGATCCATTAAGTAAATATTTGATTTAGGAATCTGGGGGGAAAAGGATGCAGAAAAAAAATAAACATCTTCAAAGAGTTAACCATAAGACGAGAGATGGTGAAATAAATAGACAAATTATTAATCAATGGGATGAGTGCTCTGATATGGATTCACAGAGAGGAACATTCCCCTGTTTAGGATGAAAGGTAAAGCAAAGCAATTAAATACTAGCATTTCAATTAAAATGATAGAAATACTAAATTTATATGGGACACAGAACAGCATTATAAACTTTAAGTAAAATTCCAGAAGGAATGTGTTTGTAAAAATGGGGCACTTCTACTATTACATTTATGAAAAAGAGGAAGTTTCTACAACTTTGATTACATATGTACTTCTACCATAGTGTCAGGTATTGAGCCACATATGTACCATAATTCTCATACATAGGTTGATCTTCAAAATAACCCTGAAATTTAGGAATTATTACAGCAGTGTCAAAGGTAAGGAAGCTGAGGTTCAGTGGATTTAAACTTTTGCTCAAGGTCAAACAGCTAGCAATTGGTAGAGTGAGGACTCAGCCCTAAACTTGTGTCCAATATTGATATAGTCACCTTCTTATACTACATCATGTAGCAGCTTAGAATTCCTCAACACAGACAAAGACATAATTCACAACAGAAATTAATATATCAGTGACATACTAGTGAAAGAACAGCTGAAAGATGAAAGGGGGAGGTGAAAGCAACAATCCTGTGTCCTTCATGTAACTGCTTACCCAGGCAAAAAGCTGGACCCATTAAGGAGTTAGAATATATGGCACAGGTAAAATAAATTAAAAGGAGCTGAATGAATCAAGTGCAGTTAGATTTGGAGGAAAGTGCATTTATTATTCTGTACACCTTGGCATGTATGATTGATGCCAATTTGAGGCTTTATAGAGTAAAAAGTGCTGACAAACAAGTGAATCACTTTATTAATGTGCTATAAAAGGATAAATGAAGCTTGGAAACTTTCTTTGCACTAGGCTCAGCACATTGGAAAGGCTGGGAAAGGTAAACACCTCCTTGGGATGATCTATTGCACCTCTGGCTCAGTTTTTCAACTGTAATCTTCCCTTTAGAGTTCCTAGAGGCATTAGTTCTCCATCTCAAAATTTCAAAATACTTGGTCTTACTTTTGTTACATCTAATACTTGGCTATGTTATCATATTCATTTTCTAGCCTACAAACCTTCCACTCATCTGTTATCTGAAGTCAGCTTTCCTGAATGGTAGACTTATCAGGTGTCTTCCTCAGGACTTTCAGAGAAAATACATGGAATCTGTATATCCTAGGAGGAACAAATCAATGTCACAGTGGGAGTCATGGGCCCTCAGAAAATCCAGCAGCCCATCCATTCTCCAACATCACACTCCCATGAAGCTTTTTTGTAACCAGAAACTCAGTTCTATATTCTTAGGGGTTTTACTTTTCCAGAGTTTCTTCTCTAAATGCAAAACTCAAAGACTGTTATTAAATAAAATGTATCTGGGAAAAGCTAGGAAAAAGGTGATAGAATCTCTAGAAGGAATTCAAAGGCAGCATATACATATTCCTTGACCAAGGATAAATGTCCTCTTAGGCTTTCAAATTCCTTGTCAGTAAGCTTTTCCAACTTTCTCAGATGCCAGGTCAGCCTTTCATTTTCTTGAGAACAGACCTGATCCTCAAGACCAGGAGAAATGGTACCCATTGAGAGGGACTGTTCCAGAGAGAGGCTGGTATGCACTGATGTCACACATGTGAAAATAAAGTGTGAAAATACCATGTGCTGTGCTGTTCAGGACCTCAGGGCATCTAGGTGAAAATACAAAGAAGGTGCCCTCTCTGGGGGCAGGACCCACAGTTCAACAAATACAGCTGGATTTCAGTTCTTATTCCCACCCTTCCCAGAAGCAATTGTGCAGTCCACCCAGAAACCACACAGCCATTCACAAGGTTCTTTGACTAGGCTTTGTCTAGCTGTACTGATTAAAAAAAAAAAAAAAAAAAAGGACTAGTCCTTATAGTCAACAAAAGAGTCCGAAATACAGTACTTGGGTGCAATCTCCAAAACAACAGAATGACCTTGGTTCATTTCCAAGGCAAATCACTCAGTATCACAGTAATCCAAGTCTATGCCCCAACTGCTAATGCTGAAGAAGCTGAGTTGAACGGTGCTATGAACAGCTACAAGACCATCTAGAATTAACACACAAAAAAGATGTCATTTTCATCATAGGGGACTGGAATGTAAAAGTAGGAAGTCTAGAGATACTTGGAATAACAGGCAAGTTTGGCCTTGGAGTACAGAATGAAGCAGGGCAAAGGCTAACAGAGCTTTGCCAAGAGANTAGAATTAACACACAAAAAAGATGTCATTTTCATCATAGGGGACTGGAATGTAAAAGTAGGAAGTCTAGAGATACTTGGAATAACAGGCAAGTTTGGCCTTGGAGTACAGAATGAAGCAGGGCAAAGGCTAACAGAGCTTTGCCAAGAGAACACACTGGTCATAGCAAACACCCTCTTCGAACAACACAACAGATGACTGTACACACAAACATCACCAGATAGTCAACACCGAAATCAGATTGATTGTACCCTTTGCAGCCGAAGATGGAGAAGCTCTATACAGCCAGGAAAAAAAAAAAAAAAGACTGTGAGCTGACGGTGGCTCAGATCATGAACTCCTTATTATTGGATTCAGACTGAAATTGAAGAAAGTAGGGAAAACCACCAGGCCATGCAGGTATGACCTCAATCAAACCCCTTACAAATATACAGTGGAAATGACAAATAGATTCAAAGGATTAGATCTGATAGAATGCCTGAAGGACTATGGACAGAAGTTCATAACATTGTACAGGTGGTGGTGATCGAAACTAACCCCAAGAAAAAGAAATGCAAAAAGGCAAAATGGTTGTCTGAGGAGGCCTGACAAATAGCTGAGGAAAGAAGAGAAGTGAAAGGCAAAGCAGAAAAGAAAAGATATATGCATCTGAATGCAGAGTTCCAAAGAATAGCAAGGAGAGATAAGAAAGCCTTCCTCAGTGATCAGTGCAAAGAAACAGAGGAAAACAATAGAATAGGAAAGACTGGAGATCTCTTCAAGAAAATTAGAGATATCAAGGGACCATTTCATGTAAAGATGGGTACAATAAAGGAAAGAAATGGTATGGACCTAACAGAAGCAGAAGATATTAAGAAGAGGTGGCAAGCATACACAGAAGAATTGTACAAAAAAGATCTTCACAACCCAGATAAGCACGATGGTATGATCACTCACCTAGAGCCAGACATCCTGGAATGTGAAGTCAAGTGGGCTTTAGGAAGCATCACTATGAACAAAGCTAGTGGAGGTGATGGAATTCCATTTGAGCTATTTCAAGTCCTAAAAGATGATGCTATGAAAGTGCCACAATCAATATGCCAGCAAATTTGGAAAACTCAGCAGTGGCCACAGGACTGGAAAAGGTCAATTTGCATTCCAATCCCAAAGAAAGGCAATGCCAAAGAATGTTCAACTGTTGCACAATTGTACTTATCTCCCATGCTGGCAAAGTAATGCTCAAAATTCTCCAAGTTAGGCTTCAACAGTATGTGAACTGAGAGCTTACAGATGTTCAAGCTGGATTTAGAAAAGGCAGAGGAACCAGAGATCAAATTGCCAACATCCGTTGGATCATAGAAAAAGCAAGAGAATTCCAGAAAAACATCTACTTCTGCTTCATTGACTATGCTAAAGCCTCTGACTCTGTGGATCACAACACACTATAGAAAATTCTTAAAGAATTGAGAATACCAGACCACTTTATCTACGTCCTGAGAAACCTGTATGTAGAGCAAGAAGCAACAGTTAGAACTAGACATGGAACAAGGGACTGGTTCCAAATTGGGAAAGGAGTATGTCAAGACTGTATACTGTCACTCTGCTTATTTGACTTCTATGTAGAGTACATCAAGTGAATTGCCAGTTTGGATGAATCACAAGCTGGAATCAAGATTACTGGGAGAAATAGCAATAATCTCAGATATGCAGATCACACCACTCTTATGGTAGAAAGTGAAGAGGAACTAAGTAGCCTCTTGATAAAAGTGAAAGGAGAGTGAAAAAGCTGGCTTAAAACTCAACATTCAAAAAATGAAGATCATGGCATCCAGTTCCATCACTTCATGGCAAATAGATGGGAAAACAATGGAAACAGTGACAGAACTTATTTCTTGTGCTCCAAAATCACTGTGGATGGTGACTTCAGCTATTAATTAATAGATGCTTGTTTCTTGGAAGAAAAGCTATGACCAACCTAGAAAGCATATTAAAAAGCAGAGACATTACTTTGCCCACAAAGGTCCATATAGTCAAAGCTATGGTTTTTCTAGTAGCCACGTATGGATGTAACAGTTGGATCATAAAGAAGGCTGAGCACCGAAGGATTGATGCTTTTGAACTGTGGTGTTGGAGAAGACTTTTGAGAGTCCCTTGGAGTGCAAGATCAAACCAGTCTATCCTAAAGGAAATCGATCCTGAATATTCATTGGAAGGACTGATGCTGAAGCTGAAGCTCTAATACTTGGGCCACCTGATGTGAAGAGCTGATTCATTAGAAAAGACTCTGATATTGGGAAAGATTGAAGGCAGGAGGAGAAGAGGATGACAGAGGATGAGATGGTTGGATGGCATCACTGAATCAATGGATATGAGTTTGAGCAAGCTCTGGGAGATGGTGAGGAACAGGAAAGCCTGGCATGCTGCAAAGAGGTCACAAAGAAGTCGCAGCGGGTCACAAAGAGGTCACAAAGGATTGTAAAGAGTTGGATACGAAAATTCTAATGTTTCAGGTGAAATTCTAAAGGTAAATTTCTTAAAAGTTAAGACCTTTTTGATGTTTCCTTACAATTTATCTTGAAATTTCCTGAGGAACCAGTTATTTTCTTGTTCTCTAAGAATTTTTTGTTTCATCTGCCTCCTACTGCACACTTTGTACCTTTCACACCAATACACACACATAGACAAACACACATCTGTACACACCTAGACATATCTATATCCACTCACCCAGCCACTGATACCCATATGCCCAGACAGACACAAGCATGTGCATGTACACACATAAGTGTCTACATATTAACCTGGTGACACACTAGTACACACAGAATTCCATGCAAAAATACACCACACATACCTACAACCATACACATTCACTCATACTCCTAGCCACATGCACACACACGCACTCACCCACATGCCCACAAAGATAATCATATACACTCACACAAAGCTGCATTCTTACACTAAGCCACATTCATATTCTTCCAATCACTGTTGCCTCCTCCTGCTCACAGACATTGCACAATTACACAAGAAAGTCTTCAGACATTTCCTTTTTCAGAAAGCTGATCTCTCAAAACCATCCTTGAGTTTGAGAAATGCACTTATGAAAGTCCTGAGTAATTTTGACTTTTACTGTCCTTATGCTTAAGCTTTTATTTGTTCAACAGAAGAATTTGAATATCTTTCTTTAGAAACCTCTGAAAATAAGGAATAGTATTTGAAAATGTTCCAGAAATTAAACATTCACCAATTTCACCTAAACATTCCCAGCATTGATCAACTAGTTGGTTTACAAATTGTATCACTACCAAGAATAACTTTGACAAAGTTTGAAAGGCGCTAGTAAATAATATTGGAAAAGGCAATGGCGACCTGCTCCAGTATTCTTGCCTGGAAAATCCCATGGGTGGAGGAGCCTGGTGGGCTGCAGTCCATGGGGTCACTAAGAGTCGGACACGACTGAGTGACTTCACTTTCATTCTTCACTTTCATGCATTGGAGAAGAACATGGCAGCCCACTCCAGTGTTCTTGCCTGGAGAATCCCAGGGAAGGAGGAGCCTGGTGGGCTGCCATCTATGGGGTTGCACAGAGTCGGACATGACTGAAGCGACTTAGCAGCAGCAGCAGCAGTAAATAATATTTCTTTTTCCCTGCTAGATGCAAGTCAACAAAGAACCAAAATATTAGGCAGAGTTTATTGTAAATGAAACTGGGTTGGGAGACATGGGTCTGGAAAACAAAGAGCTTCCTGAAACAACCTTGTCCCGAGATACCCCCGAGCAATTAGCAGCAGCGAACAACGACAGTCCTTCTTCCACAAAGCCAAGGGCAGCCCATGTTTCTACAGAGAAACAAATCTCAAGGAATAAAGTGGTAGGCCAAGCATGCCCTGTTTGTTGTTCCAAACTCATCTATGAGGTTAGCCACTCTCTTCTTTTAAGGAGAAGCAAGGTGCACAGAGGAGAAGGATGTCCCTACACTTGGCCACAGACAAGAGTTTCTCCCTACCACTCCTCAGCTTTTCAGTCATCTTTACCTTTTAGGCTTAAATGGGCTTATCCATAAGCAGGGGTGGGAACATACCCCTCCAGGGAAGGGACCAACAATCTATTGAAATCATCTACTCTCACTTATTAAGACAATTTGCCCTTCTGCTCATCCTTTTTGGACCATATTTGAACAGTAAAATTTTGCTCCTCAAAGACAGTGAAATATGCTAGAACTACATCTTAATTAAATCAACCCCAGAGCTACTTAGGAATTAATGTAGACAATTCACTCTCTATTCTATTTTTTTAAGCAAAATGATTCCCAGCCTTGCCCAACATCAACTGTTTGGCAATAAAATCAAAAGGTCTCACAGAGATATAAAGATATAAACGCCTTTCTGAAGGAAATTAGAATCCATCAATTAAAGTTCTAAAGAAGTAGAAACTCCAAATTCTTATGCCCAACAAACCATTATGAATTAATATCCAAATAAATACAAGTGTTACCCAAAGTCTTACTCTGTTCAACTTCTTCTCAGCCAGGAAAGTTCCTGATGACCGGGTAGAATCAGAAATTCTTCTAACAGTGAACTCTTGGTGTTGTCTCCCTGGTGTGAATGTTCCTGCAGTGCCCTTGATCTTGAATTAGGTTACATCAATCTTCTAATATGTTTGACATTTTGAGGAGTTCAATGAGTTAATGAAACACAAAAGATTCCCAGCAACTGAAAAACAGCCACTAACTTAAAGAAAAAGCCAATTCCTAGTACTTAATAAATCATCCCGGGCACAATTATATTCTAGGTATCTGGTTACTCTTTTAAGCCAAGGGCTGTAGCAGAAAATTCATGGCTTCTAAAAAAAGGAAGGTAGATGGAGATCTCAGTTTCAGCTTCATCAGGATACAACTAAGTATGGCAATGACCATACTTAAGTTCACAACCTGTGAACTTAAATTCAATTGAGAAAAATCATCCAGAAAAATAAACCTGGAAAAAAAAATTCACTGGTGCATAACTGTCTTCTTATTTGGAACAAGGCTTTTGAGAGACTTTGCCTTCCTGTATGATTTAGAAAATAGCAGTCAAGGCTGTCCCAATCATCAGATCTTACTTATGATGCCTTTTTTATTTAACAGATTTATTAAAAAAGCAAAAGTAGTAAGATGCAATAAAGACAAGTTTAGTTTTATGTCCTAAATGTTAGTTCTTACCCTGTTCTTACCCTGTTCTTAAAACTCAGACAGATAGGCACTCTTTGGTTCTAGAAAGCATTGGGGTTACTTTAAGTGGCAAGTTTTCAATTTGAAATCTGAAATATCCAATCCAGTGGAATAAGTCTTCTAGTTTCATTCAAGACTAAATCTCTCCTCCTCCAGATGGAGTCTTTGGCAGAGAGGAAGCAGGAGATGGAAGGTCTAGGCCTTTCCTTTCTACCCCATCCTATGAGGTGAACCCTTCCTCTCTCAGTGGTAATTATAGTTTCTCATACACCAAGTTCAAAACAGAGGAGAGGCGAGGGGAATTCTATCTCACCTGACTGGCACTACGGAAAGACAGCTTTACCTAAAAGGAGTTAAAGCTGTTTTCTTTCTGAGGACTTTGCTTTGGGTACTTGGAGAACCTCTCCATTGCTGGTAGTCTCCTGTCTACAGTTCCATTGACCTGGGTAAACATACTCTTTCCTTCCTCCTTGGCCCCAAGGAACCTGGAAGTCCAGTTTCATTTCCTTTGCTCAGACATGCTTGCCCCTGTCTAGGCAGACATGTGAACAGCTACCTAAGATGTCCCTCCATCTCCCAGGTACGTGACCAACATCTTGTGCAAGAGACTCTAGTGCTTTCAGGCTCAATTTTGTATTCAGGAGAATAAGGAATTTCCCCCTTGCTATTGTGAACACATTTTTCATTAATTTAATCCACATCCCTATCCTTATGGCTTTCAAATTAGTACCCCAGAGCTTCTGTCTAAGCTGCATATGCTATCGTCACCTTTCTGCTGGACATCATTACAATAAACCTGCCATCTTATACTGTCCTTCCCTATCAGATAAGATATGTGTAAATCAAACTCTGTCATCTCCAGAGATAGCCACGAGGGGGGCTATTGTGGCTAGCATGAGGATATGCCGTCTGCAGATCCCCAGGTGACCAAGGGTCAGAGCTCTGTGCTCTCAGCTCCACGGCTGCATGCGTGGAGTTGTAGCCCTTCTCACAGGCTGCCCCAAACCAACAACTGAGCACGACAAGGCTAGGAGGAGAGGTTTGTTCTCAGAAACACAGGATTCTTATGCAGAAGACTAACTCTAGAACTCCCTGACAGTCTTGGGAGCTTTCCTCAGAAAGTGGAAAGTTGTGAATGACAGTCTGATGGCTTTCTCAACCTTCCTTCCAATTTCCTCTCACAAACAAAATCTGCCTGTTTAATTGCATCCTGAGGTCTGCTTCTCAGGAGACCTAACAAGTTTCTGACTTACACCCCTCTGCCCTTTCCCTTTCCTTCTGACTACCTGGAAGACTCAACTTGCAGCCAGTCCCCTAGTGGTTGCGCTTAGTCTGGTCAATGAGCTGTGGTAGGAAATGACACGTATCACCTCTAGGCCAGAACGTTTACCTGCTGGAGTAAGTAGCACTCTCTTTTCTTCTGCCACAGCAACTGCCAGCTTTTTAGACAGTGGCTGATCTGTTTGATTGAGGAAAATGTGCAGCAAAACCCTCAGCCAGGCCGAAATGGTCACATGAAAATGCAAAGCCATGAAACTTTGCTATTTTAATTCAATGAGATTTAAAGGTTAACATTAACACAACATAACTTAGGTCACCCTGACTGATAAACTCCTGTTTCATAATTTTCTTCCTCCTCCTGTGCTGTCTCTCTTGATAAAGGCACTTTCAGGCTTGTCATTTTTATTACATTCCTTTCCCCGTGACTCTCACCAATGACTAGATTCTATCGATTAATTCTCTGAAAGGGTTCCAACAGCTGTGTGATTTTGTTTTTTTAATTTCCAAAGTAGCTCCCACTGTGACTTTCATCATCTGTTGCCAACTATAAAATTATATCCATATCTGGTCTCTGACTCTCCATTCACTACTTTGTGTAGCTAGTCTTTCTTTTGGCACACTGACATGCTTTGCATATATGGACAGGAGATCATCCAACTACTCAAACTCTCACTGTTTTGCTACTGAAGGCAGGAAAGGCAGGGCCAGGCCCAAGGACAGCCTCCTCAGATATAGGCATTAGGCAGAAGGCAAAGCCACCTCCTTGCCTTGTACTTAATGAGGCCCTGACACAGGAAGGAATGGCATCTAACACAGAAACTGCAGCATCTGAGCAAGAGATTCTGACCTTGAAAACCATGGGACATACACAACAAGCATGCTGATGACCCTGGATGACCTTCCATGTGTGTGCTCAGCTAATCAGGGAAAACAGCCTCGAGCACATATAAGGTGGTTTCAGTGGACAAACGTGTAAGACTGGGAGCTGATGCAACCAAGCGCAATCCAGGATACACGCCAACTCTCCCCTCAGTGAATATCCCACCCCTGGTCAAAAAGACCCTACCCATTCGAAGGGCTAAAAATATATAAAAAGGGGATCAACACCCCTTCAGGGTGCTCCTCACTCACCAGGATGCCCACACTCTTCTCTGTGTGTCCTTTCACTTTCGCCCTGAATAAATTGCTTATTTGTTCTTTTTGCTCCTCAGTGTGCATGTGTGTCTGTTTCCTTTGTGATCCTTACTCAAATTCTTTTTGGATACTTTGAACACCAGCCTGGACTTTTGTGAAGGCTTTTCCCATATCACTACTGCTAATTAAAAATTCAAATTCCTTAGTAAAACTTTCAAAACGATATCCCCAAACTAACTTCTCAATGTTGTCTGGCACTCAACTTTACTCTCATATATTTCAGGCAGCTTCCTCAATGAATGATTCAACTTTCAGGAAATAGCAAATAGTGATCACAACCTTAAAATTTTTTCAGGTTTTTTTAAAATAAAAAATTAAAAAAAATTTTTTTCACAATTAAAAAAAAATTTCACAAGGGCTAAGAGCTATAAATTCCCCAAAATACTATGTATGGGACTGATACGATTCAGTCATCCATGGGGAAAAATTTTTCAGGTTCTTTTCTTTAAGACTCAAGCCAAATGAATGATAATTTCCTTTGTTAAATTACATTATAAAGCAGTTATAGGAAATCTCCAAACTAGTGATCCAAGGCTCTTTCATTTTAAGACACCCCAACTGCATGTATTTTCTTTACAAGAACTCCCAAATGGAATATTTAAAATTTTCTACCCCGTATAAAAATGTTTATAAGGTTTTCTAGAACTATACAGTATTTAAGATGATGGCAACTCATTATAAGTGATAGTTACACATATATTTACTAAACACCAAACACAAGAACAATGTCTTTTCATATTTGTATCCTAAGCAAATAGTATCCTGTACAGAATGGTCAATAAATAAATGCTAAAATAAATAATAAATAAATAAATAATAATAAATAAATAAGCTAAGCTTTGGGAATACAACATCAATTACTCATAAAGACCTTCAAATCTTTGGAAAAAACAGTGAAATAAGCATCAAATGAAAATACATTGTGCTATGCATTTGAATCATGAGAAGCCAGCAAGTTTTAAAGCTAACGTTTCATTTGGGCAAGGGAACATAGTGAAAAAGACAAAGTATTGCAGAGTGAGAAATCAGTATAGGCAGTACAAGGAGATACAGAATTATCTGATGGGAAAGGGAAACAGAAAATACAACAGAATGCTAGATCAGAATACAGAGAGGAGTAACAGGAAATTTAGCTGGAGAGGTAAATTGTGGTCATATTACACAGAGACTTGAAAACAAAATTAAAAGAGTTTGAACTTAATTTTTTAGGCAACTGATTGAATACTGTAGTAAAATAGTGTAACCTAATATATTCTAGAAAGGTAATTCTGAGAGGCTACATTTCTCTAATGACAATATGTTCATTGTTCATTCCCTTAAAGGAACCTGAATTACACTGCACTCAACCTAAAGGTCCCTGAATGGCATTGTAGGAATGAGTAGAAAAATGCATTTTTATTACATAGTCCTATTTGACATGCAATCTGGTTGCCTTTGAGTAAAATATTTTTAGGTAAGTTAATAACAGCCAAATGATTTTACCTCTATTCAACAGGTTTATGAGTCATTTAAAATGATTAAGGACTAAGAAACCATAAAATTGTTCTGACGGATTAAATAGTTCAAGGATAATGGTTATTGCTTTATCAACAGTTTTCCCATTGATATGTCATTTCTCTGCTCATCAACGTTCTCTCAAGGCCAAATCCATTTCTTTTGGGTTGTTGAGTACCAGTGTCCTCCATTCTTGGCAGCCTTGGTTGCTTGCCTCACTGTGATGAGGCCAAGTGTTCAAAAGGCTTTCCAGACTAACGTGCTGTGGCATTATAGCAAAGAAGGTCCCTTTATAAATACAGTTATGCAATAAGAGTTCATTATTAGAACTGCTTTCTGTTCCAAAGGTTAAAAGCTGATTGTACTGCTTTGATGCCCCTGAGACATACAATAAACTTTACTATCAAGCTGGTATGGCTTTATAAGTATAACATATGTCTTGCTATGTAGCAACTGAAATACTACAAAAAATCTGAAAAGATGGAATTGATGAACAAAAGTTACATCTCTTATTCAACATATCTACAGACAAAGCAAAGAGAATGCTAGCTGGTAAGAGGAATCTGCTGTAGTTTCTTAGACCTGGAAATCATTAATCACAGGAAACATCAATTATAATCTAACTTCATAAGAAAATGGGTCAAATTCCACAAAGACACAATGAAGCAAAAACCTCAAAACCCATGTGTCTTTTCTACCATTATGATCCTTCTAATAGATAAGTATAATGTCAAAAGGAACAACACCATTTTATAAGAACCACATATGATTTGAAGGATAAAGCAGTATAAATCAATTCAAAGCCTCTCAATCACTGTGGCATTTAGTTTAGCAAAGAGGTTAGGGGAGCGTTAATTAATTGCTTAATCACTGCAAAAGGACATGTACTAGGATGGAAGAAATTGTGGTAGCATTTCAGCAAAAGACACATTAATAATGACTGTTTCAATGTCTCTTCCTTTAAAGGAAAAAGACTGCCATTTTAACACCATATAGGTTTATTATGATCACATGCAATTCTATTCTTGTGTATCAAAATAAAAGTACTCCTTAGTTTTGCTATTTGAACTCATGGAAATTGTAGAATACTATACACAACTTTATCCCAGTAAGCTTTAAAAAAAAAAAACTAAGAAAATCATACAGTTTGCTGATAGAATTATAAGGAAAAATAAATATATTCACAGTTATAAGACATTTCTCATTCCTGAAGGTAAAGCACACTTTCATCAGTAACTGACATATCAAGAAAAAAGTTAAGAGTAAATAGAAAATTGGAATATAATAAAATCGATTGAGTGGACATGTATACTATAAAATAAATATTTTTTTCAAGCACACACAGAACATCTAGAAAAACACCAATGCCAGGTCAGAAGGCATGTTTCAGCAAATTTCAATGCACTGAAGTCATACATATTTCATATATGTTCTCTGATCAAAGTGTAATTAAACTAGGAATAAAAAAACAAACAAGGAAAGGTACAGTAAAAGAGAAAAAACAAAGGCTATGGCTACATTTGGAAATGAAGAAGCAGACTGCTAAACATCCCCCTTCGCTGGATTGAAACCAGTGGGGCATAAGACAGGGCTGTGGGAAACTGAGACTTTGCTCTTCAACAGTGCACACAAAGACTTGTTTGCTCCTGGTCCCAGAAGCAGCAGACTGAAGACGGCATGTTGCCCTGGCTGCCTGCCAGATGCCCCAGCATGCCCCTAGCCTACACCAGGTTCAGGCTTCAGCTTCTCCAGCTCCTGCCCCGCTCTCCACCAAGGTGGCAAACACCATCATGCTGGGGAGATGACAAGAGTTACATAAGCCGCTGCTCCAGACATTCTGGCCCTGGCCCCCCAAGGCAACACACATTACCAGGTTGCGTGAGAAGCCGTGGCTCACACCAGGCTTAGGCTCCAGCTCTCCAGCTCTAACCTTGCTCCCTGCCAAGGCCATGACATCCAGCATCACAGGTGGTAAGGCCCGGCTAGAACTGGGCACTAGCTCTAGCCCTCAGGCTCCAGCCCTAATCTCTGCCAAGGCAATGGTGGCCATTGCACTCTGAGGGAAGATTCAGCCTGTGCTTGCTTTAGGTTGAGCTCTCCCTTCAAAGCTACTTGGGTACATACAGACTGCACAAAGACACTCCCCTACAAGGATATGCATTCAAGACTGGGATGGGTAACAGTTTTTTCTAATTTCGAAGAGACAGAGAGGCAACACAAAATGAGAAAACAAGAATATTTTTTCAAATGAAAGAATAGAATAAAACTCCAGGAGCAAACCCTAATGAAACAGAAATAACAATTGAACTGATAAAGAATTCAGAGTAATGGTCATAAAAATGATCACAGAACTTGGCAGAAAATGGTGAGAACATCAAAGAACCAAAATACATTAAAAATGAACCAGAGCTGATGAATGCAACAATGAAATAAAAAATTCACTAGAAGGAATTAACAACAGATTATATGATACAGAAGAATATGAGATATATAAAGACAGGATAGTGGAAATCACCAAATCAGAATAGCAAAAAGAAAAGAAAAACTAAATGAGGATAGTTTAAGGGACCTCTAGGAAAACATCAAGCATACTAAAATTCACATTACAGGGGTCTCAGAGGAAGAGAGAAAGAGGCAGGAAATGTATTTGATGAAATGATGGCTGAAATATTATCTCACTTGAAGAAGAAAGCAGATATTCCGATCCAGGAAGCATAGAGAGTACCAAACAAGATAAACTCAAAGAGTCTCACACCAAGACATATCCTAATTAAAATCATAAAAGAAAGATTTTAAAGGTAGCAAAAGAAAAAGAGTTACATTCAAGGAAACTCACCATAAGGCTATCAGCTGGCTTTTCAGCAGAAAATTTTCAGGCCAGAAAGGAGTGGCATGATATATTTAAAGTAGTGGTGTGTTATATTTTTTTAAAAGAAAAATTAAAGCCCCTGCAACCAAGGATACTCTACTTTGCAACGTTATCATTCAGAATTGAAAGAGAAAGAGTTTCCTAGATGAGCAAAAACTAAATGAGTTCATCAACACTAAGGTGCTTAGCTGCTCATGTCTGACTTTTTGCGACCCCATGGACTGCAACGTGGCAGGCTCCTCCATCCATGGGATTCTCCAGGCAAGAATATAGGAGTGGGTAGTCAATTCCTTCTCCAGGGTATCTTCCCAACCCAGTGACTGAATCCAGGTCTTCTATATTGCAGGCTGGTTCTTCACTACCTGAGCCACCAGGGAAGCTTCATCACCACTAAACTGACCCTATAAGAAATGCTAAAAGGTCTTCTTTAAGTGAAAAAGAAAGGGTTATAACAAGAAATAAGAAAATAAATGAAGGCAAAAATTAACTGGCTAAGGCAAACATAATAAAGGCAGTGGATCAACATTTTAAATAAGCTATCTAAAGGTTAAAAGAAAAACTGCAAAATCAACTATAACTACAATAAACAGTTAAGGAATATACATAAAGATGTAAACTATGAGACCAAAACATAAAATATGGGAGGGGAGACTAAAAAGGCAGAGATTTAAGACAGTGTTTAAAACTAAATAACTATCAGTTTAATACATATATGTTTATATATATATTTATAATTTATATATTTATTTTATATATACATATATATATTAACCTCTGGTAACTGCAAATCAAAATTATCCAACAGATACAAAAAAGAAAATAAAAATAAAGGAACCCAAATATAACACTAAAGAAAACCACAAGGGAAAATCAAATCACAAGGGAAAAGACTGAAAAAAGAAGAAAAGAATGGAGAAGACTATAAAAACAACCAGAAAATAAGTAATAAAATGGCAATAAGTACATACCTACTAATAATCACTTAAGTGTAAATGAGCTACAAGCTTCAATGAAAAGACATAGGTTAGCCAAATGGATTAAAAAAAAAAAAGACCTTTCAGGATGCTGTATACAAGAGACTCACTTCAGACCTGAGAGACCCATACATGTGAAAATGAAAGGGTGGAAAAAATATTCCATGCAAGTAGAAATGAAAAGAAACTTAGGGTAGCAATATTAACAGTTGATAAAATAGACTTTAAAGCAAAGTCTATAACAAAAGACCAAAAAGGGCATTATATAATGATATATGAGGCAATCAAAGAAGAGGCTATAACATCTGTAAACGCACCTAATACAGAAGCACCTAAATATATAAAGCAAATATTAACGGACATAAAAGGGGAAATTAACTAACAGAATAACAGCAGGGGACTTTAACAGTCCACTTACATCAATGAACAGATCACCTAGTCCACATGCTAGGCAACAAAACAAGTCTCAATAAATTAAAGAAAACTGAAATCATATTAAGCATCTTTTCCAACTATGGTATGAAACACAAAGAAAACAAAAAAATGAACACTTGGAGACTAAACAACATGTTACTGAAAAAACTCATTCAACCAGTAAACATATCAAAGAGAAAATAAAAAATAACTTGAGAAGAATGAAGGTAGAAACGCATGCTTCCAAAATCTTCGGGAGAAATCAAAAGCAATACTACGTGGGTAGTTTACAGTGATACAGGCCTACCTCAAGAAATAAGGAAAATCTCAAATAAACAACTTTTTGCTAAAGAAATAAGAAAAAGAAGTACAAATGAAGCCCAAAGTCAGCAGAAGGAAGAAAATTAAAATTAAAATAGTTAATTAAAAATTAACTATCTGTATATCACCAGGTATTTGAGTGTTTTAAGCAATATTTGATGTTGTCAGGGTTTAGCTTTTGCCAATGGTGTTAATGGTGATGTAATTTTAATTTCCTTGAATAATAATCACGTTAAACACTATTTCAATTCCTTATTTTTCCTTCAGAAAGTGTATGTAAATGAGACGTGTTCTAAATCCTTTGACCATTTTGAGGTTGGTTGTTTACCTTTTCCTAATTGATTAGTTGGGTTTGATTTTTTTTAAGTAATTCTAGATTGTTACCTGTCTTTTAACACTGATTATAATATCTTTAAACATATATAAGTGTTGTATGTGCTTCATCCAGCTTAGCATTTCACATGATATACTCTGCATAGAAGTTAAATAAGCAGGGTGACAATATACAGTCTTGATGTACTCCTTTCCCAATTTGG
>SJYV01048063.1:0-10540 GCA_006410875.1 Neotragus pygmaeus | reverse complement strand
AATCCTCGTCAGCACTCGAGAAGGAACCTCAGACTCCAGACGAGGACGTAGGAGCTAGCTCTGAATAGGCAGGAATCCCGAGGCCCCTCGAAAGTCCCGTGGAGACTGGCCTTTCCTGACGCCGAAGGGGTAGGTCCCTGAGGTTCCCGTCATAACTCAAGAGGAACCTGCCGCACCTCGAGAAAACCAGGAGGTTCTCTACTCCAGAAGAGATGAGGCCCTTGTCTGCTGCGGCATCTCGGTTGAAGGCAACCCTCCCCTCTTGAACCTCGAAGGGGTCCTTCACACCCTTGCAGAGAAGCTCAAAAAGTACCCCCAAATGCCCTTCTCCACTCGAGAGGAACCACCAACGGTGCCGCCACAACTCAAGAGGAGCCCCGTTGTTCCCTCCTCTGCTCGAGATGAGGGTTCCTTTCCCTGCTTCATCAGGGAAGGATTCCCGGCATTCCCGTCGCATCTCAAGAGGAGGCGCTCTCCACAGGAGAGTCGAGAGGAACTCCAAGGGTCGTGTCTCCATTCTGCAAGACCCCCAGATGTCTCCTTCCACCCCAGAGGAATCTAGTGGCCTTGCGCCACCTCAGCTGTCAGTCTAAGCATATACTCACACACGGTGGCACGTGTGACAGCCCCGTGGGAAAGCCTCAAGGGAAAGCCACAGTCCTCTGCGTCAACTCAACGGCAAGCCTGACCCTGCTGGTACAGGTCGGGAGGAACGTGGATATTCACGTCTCCACTTGAGTCGAGGCCTGACTCCCCTCTGGAGCCTCCAGAGGAACCCCACGATCCAAGTCAGCACTGGAGGGGAAACATCAGGCTCTAGAAGAGACTTAGGAGCCGGGCCCGATGGCGCAGTAATCCCCAGAGGCCCCTCACAACTGGAGTGGAGACCTGCCTTCTCTGAGGCCACAGGGGCAGGTCCCTGAGGTTCCCGTCATAACTCGAGAGGAACCTGCTGCAACTGGAGAAGAACCAGGAGGTTTTCCCCTCCAGGTGAGATGAGGCCCTTATCCACTGTGGCATCTTGGGGGAAGTCACCCCTTCCCTCTTGAATCTCGAAGGGGTCTTTCACTCCCTTGCAGTGATGCAAGAAGCACCCCGACATACACTTCTCCACTTGAGAGGGACACTGAGGGTCCTGCCACAACTCAAGAGAAGGCCCGTTTATCCCTCCTCCGCTCGACATGAGGGTTCCTTTCCCTACTTCATCGGGAAAGGATTCCCCACGTTCCCATCGCATCTCAAGAGGAGGCGCTCTCCACAGGAGAGTCGAGAGGAACTCCAGGGGTCGTGACACCATTCCAAAAGACCCCCAGATGTCTCAGTACACTCCAGATGAACCTGGTTACCTTGCACTGCCTCGACTGTCAGCCCAAGTATCGGCTGACACTATGGTGGCACGTGTGACAGCCCTGTGGGAAAGCCTTTAGGGAAAGCCCAGACCCCTGTGTCAACTCGATGGGAAGACTGACTCTGCTGCTACAACCCGGGAGGAAAGCAGACGTGCACGTCTCCACTCAAGACGAGGCCTGACTCCCCTGTGGAGCCTCCAGAGGAACCACACGATGCATTTCAGCAGTGCAGAGGAAATCTCAGGCTCCACACGGGGACTTAGGAGACGGCCCCGACTGCACAGGAATCCTGAGATGCCCCTTGCAACTCGCGTGTAGAGTACCCTTCCTTGAGGCCATGGGGTGGGTCCCTGAGGTCCCCATCGTAACTCTAGAGGAACCTGTCACAACTCGAGCGAAACCAGGAGTTTCTCCCCTCCAGGCTAGATGAGCTCCTTGTCCACTTTGGCACCTCGGGGGTAGTCATCCCTCCCTCTTAAACCGCAAAGGGGTCCTTCACACCCTTGCAGTGCCTCAGGAAGTACCCCGACATACCCATCTCCACTCGAGAGGAACACCGAGGGTTCCATCACAACTCAAGAGGAGCCCCTTATCCCACTTCTCCGCTAGAGATGAGGGTTCCTTTCCCTTATTCTTTGGGGAAAGATTCCGGGGGTTCCCATCGCATCTCAAGAGGATGCGCTCTCCACAGAAAAGTCGAGAGGAACTCCAGGGATGGTGCCACCGTTCCGAAAGAACCTCAGATGCCTCAGTCCACTCCTGATTAACCTGGTTGCCCTGCACTGCCTTGACTATCACAGCGAGTCTCGGCTCAAGCCACAGTGGCATGTCTGACAGCCCTGTGGGAAAGCCTTGAGGGAAAGCCACAGACCCGTGTCAACTTTATGGGAAGCCTGACCTTGCTGCTACAGCTCGGCAGGAAAGTGGACGTGCACGTCTCCACTCGAAACGAGGCTTGACTCCCCTGTGGAGACTCCAGAGGAACCCCATGATTCATGTCAGCATTGGAGAGGAAACCTCAGATTCCATTCTCGGCTCAAGAAGAAGACTTAGTAGCCTGTAACAACTGCTCAGGAATCCCGAGGGACACCTTGCAACTTGCATGGAGAGTGAAATTTAATGAGGCCGCAGTGGAGGGTCCCTGTGGACTCAGTCCTAACTCGAGAAGAACCTGGCACAACTCGGAAAAAACCAGAAGGTTCTCCACTCCAGATGAGATGAATTCCTTGTCTGCTACAGCATCTTGTGGGAAGTCACCCCTTCCCTCTTTAACTTAGAAGGGGCCCTTCACACCCTTGCAGCAACTGAAGAAGTACCCCGACATACCCTTCTCCACGCGAGTGGAACACCAAGGGTCCCACCACAATTTAAGCCTTGACTCTTTTCCCCCTCCACCACTCGAGATGATGGTTGGTTCCTTTCCTTGCTTCATCAGGGAAGGATTCCTGGCATTCTCATCTCATCTCAAGAGGAGGAGCTCTCCAGAGGAAAATCGAGAGGAACTCTAGGGGTCGTGCCATTATTCCAAAAGACTCCCTTTGTCTCAGTACATTCCAGAGGAACCTCCTTTCCCTGCATTGCCCCAAATGTCACCCTGAGTATGGACTCACACCACAGTGGCATGTGTTTCAACCCTGTCAGAAAGCCTCGAGGGAAAGCCACAGACCCCTGTGTCAACTCGACGGGAAGCCTCATCCTGCTGCTACATCTTGGGAGTACAGCGGACATGCATGTCTCCAAACGAAACGCAGCCTGATTCCCCTGTGGAACCTCCAGAGGACCCCGATAATCCATGTCAGCACGGGAGAGGAAAACTCAGCTTCTGGTCTCGGTTCAAGAGGAGTATTTAGGAGCTGGCAATGACTGCACAGGAATCCCGAATGGCCCCTCTCAACTCACGTGGAGACTGGCCTTTACTTGGCCACAGGTGAAGGTCCCTGAGAACCCCGTAGTAACTCTAGAGGAACCTGCTGCAACTCGAGAAAAACTAGGAGGTTCTTCCCTCCAAGTGAGATGAGGTCTTTGGCCGCTGTGGCTTTTCGGAGAAGTCGCCCCTTCTCTCTCGAACCTCGAAGGGGTACTTCACACCCTTGCAGCGACTCAAGGAGACCCCGACATATCCTTCTCCACGCGAGATGAACACCAAGGTTCCCGCCACAAATCAAGAGGAGCCCCGTTTCCACCTCCTCCACTCTGGATGAGAGTTATTTTCACTTTTTTGTCGGGGAAGGATTCCTGGCGTTCCCATCACATCTCAAGAGGAGCTGTGCTCAACATGAACATCGAGAGGAACTACAGGGATCGTGCTACCGTTCCAAAAGACTCCCAATGTCTCAGTACACTCCAGAGGACCCTGACTTCCCTGCACTGTGTTGAATGTCTCCCCGAGTATGGACTCACACCATGGAGGAACGTATTTCAGACCTGTGGGAAAGCCTTGAGGGAAAGGCACAGACCCCTGTGTCAACTAAACGAGAAGCATGACCCTGATGACACAGCTTGGGAGGAAAACGGATATGCACATCTCCACTCGAGACGAGGCCTGACTCGCCTGTGGAGCCTCCAGAGGAACACCACGATCCATGTAAGCACTGGAGAAGAAAACTCAGGTTCTGGCCTCAGCTCCAGACGAAGACTTAGGAGCCAGCCCCACCTGGGCAGGAATCTCGAGAGGTCCCTCCCAACTCGCGTGGAGACTGGCTTTTCCTGAGGCCACAGGGGCGAATGCCTGATGTACCCGTCATATCTCGTGAGGAACCGGCCACAACTCGAGAAAAACCAGGAGGTTCTCCCCTCCAGGCGAGATGAGGCCCTTGTCCGCTGCAGCATCACGGGGGAAGTCACCCCATCCCTGTTGAACCACGAAGGGGTCCTTCACTCCACTGCAGCAACTCAAGAGGTACCCCAGCATGCCTTTTCCAATTCAAGAGGAACACCAAGGGTCATGACACAGCCCAAGAGGAGCCCCATTTCCCCCTCTTTCACTGGAGATGAGGGTTCCTTCCCCTGCTTCATCACGGGTGGTTTCCTAGGCTTCCCGTCACATCTCAAGAGGAAGAGCTGTCCACAGGAAAGTTGAGAGAAATTCCAGGTTTCATGCTACCATTCCAAAATTCCTTCAAATGTCTCAATCTACTCCAGTGGAACCTGATTTCACTGCACCGCCTCGACTGTCATCCCGAATATGGACTCACACCGCGATGAGACATGTTTCATTCCTGTGGGAAAGCCTCGAGGGAAAGCAACAGACCTTTGTATCAACTCGATGAGAAGCCTGACCCTGCTGCTACCGCTTGGGAGGAAAGCAGACGTGAACGTCTCCACTCGAAACGAGGCCTGACTCCCCTGTGGAACCTCCAGAGTAGCCCCACGATCCATGTCAGCACTTGAGAGGACATCTTAGGTTCTGATCTCGGCTCAAGATGAGGACTTAGGAGCTGACAACGACTGTGCAGGATTCCCGAGCGGCCCCTCGCAACTTTCGTGGAGACTGATTTTTCGTGGCCACAGGTGAAGGTCCCTGAGAACCCCGTCGTAACTCGAGAGGAACCTGCTTCAACTCGAGAAAAACAAGGAGGTTCTCCCATCCAGACGAGATGAGGCCTTTGGCCGCTGCACCTTCTCAGGGAAATCACCCCTTCCCTCTTGAACCTCGAAGGGGTCCTTCACACCTTGCAGCAACTCAAGAAGTACCCCGACATACCCTTCTCTACTCGAGAGGAACACCGAGGGGCCCACCACAACTCAAGAGGAGCCCCGTTTCCCCCTCCTCTGCTTGTGATGAGGGTTCCTTTCCCTGCTTCATCCCGGAAGAATTTCTGGCATTCCCGTCACATCTCAAGAGGAGGCATTCTCCACAGGTGAGTTGAGAGGAACTCCAAGTGTCATGCAACCATTTCAAAAGACCCCCAGATGTCTCAGTCCACTCCAGATGAACGTGGTTGCCCTGCACCACCTCAACTGTCACCGCAAGTATCGGCTCACAACATGGTGGCACGTGTGACAGACCTGTGAGAAATCTTTGAGGGAAAGCTACAGACCTCTGTGTCAATTTGACGGGAAGCCTGACCCTTCTGCTACAGCTCGGGAGGAAAGCGGACAAGCAGTTTGCCACTAGAGACGAGGCCTGACTCCCCTGTGGAGCCTCCAGAAGAAGCTCACAATGTATGTCAGCACTGAAGAAGAAATGTCCGGCTCCAGACGAGGACTTATAAGCCGGCCCCCACTGTGCAAGAATCCCAGGAGGCCCCTTGCAACTCGCGTGGGGACAGGCCTTTCCTGAGTCCACAGGGGCGGGTCCCTGAGGAACCTGTTGTATCTAACAAGGAATCTGCTTCAACTCGAGAAAAACAAGGAGGTTCTCCCCTCCAGGCGAGATGAGGCCCTTGTCTGCTGCAACCTCTCAGGGGAAGTCACCCCTTCCCTCTTGAGCCTCAAAGTGTTCCTTCACATCTTTGTTAGGACTCTAGAAGTACCCCAACATACTGTTTCCCACTCGAGAGGAACACTGTGGGCCCCACCAAAACTCAAGAGGAGCCACGTTTCCCACTCTTCTGCTCAAGATGAGGGTTCCTTTCCCTGCTTCGTTGGGGAAGGATTCCCGGCATTCCTGTCGCATCTCAAGATGCGGAGCTGTCCAGATGAATTCGAGAGAAACTGCAGGGGTCATGCCCCTATTCCGAAAGACCTTCAAATATCTTAGTCCACTCCTGTGGAACCTGATTTCCCTGCACCACCTCGACTGTCACCCCGAGTATGGACTCACAGCGGTGGCACTTGTTTTATCCATGTGGGAAAGCCTTGAGGGAAACCCACAGACCCCTGTGTCAACTTGACAGGAAGCCAGACCCTGCTGCTACAGCTTGGGAGGAAAGCAGACGTGTACTTCTTCACTCGAGATGAGGCCTGACACCCTATGTAGCCTCCAGAGGAACAACACGATTCACGTTAGCACTGGAGAGGAAACCTAAGGCTCCATACGAGGACTTAGGAGCCAGCCTTGACTGGGCAGGAATCCCCAGAGACCTCCGCATCTCACATGGAGACTGGCCTTCCTGAAGCCACAAGGGTGGGTCTCTGAATTACCCATTGTAACTTGAGAGGAACCTACTGCAACTCGAAAAAAAAAAAATTAGGAGGTTCTCCTCTCCAGGCGAGATGAGGCCCTTGACCACTGTGGTGTCTCGGTGAACTCCCCCTTGATTCTTGAACCTCGAAGGGTCCTTCACATCCTTGCAGTGACTCAAGAAGTACCACGACATACCCTTCTCTACTCGAGAGGAACACCGAGGGTCCCACCACAACTCAAGTGGAACCCCGTTTCCCCCTCCTCCACTCGAGATGAGGGTTTCATTCCCTGCTTCATCTGGGAAGGATTCCCGGTGTTCCCGTCACATCTCAAGAGGAGGTGCTCTCCAAAGGAGAGTCGAGTGGAACTCCAGGTGTCGTGCCACCGTTCCGAAAGACCCTGAGATTTCACAGTCCTCTTCAGATGAACCTAGATGCCCTGCACTGCCTCAAGTGTCACCCCGAGTATCAGCTCTCACCACGGTGGCACGTGTGACATCCCTGTTGGAAACACTTAACAGAAAGACACAGACCACTGAGTCAACTCGACAGGAAGCCTGACCCTGCCGCTACAGCTCGAGAGGAAAGTGGACGTGCACGTCTCCACTCGAGACAAGTTGTGACTCCCCTGTGTGTCCTCCAGAGGAACCCCATGTTCCATATCAGCATTGGAGAGGAAACCTGAGGCTCCAGATGAGGACATAGTTGCTGGCCCCGACTCTGCAGTAATCCCGAGAGGCCCCTTGCAACTTGCATGGAGACGGGCCTTTCCTGAGTCCAGAGGGGCGTGTACCTGAGGTCCCAGTTGTAACTCGAGAGGAACCTGCCGTAACTCGAGAAAAACTTGGAGGTTCTCCCCTCCAGGCAAGATGAGGCCCTTGTCCATTGCGGCATCTCAAGGGAAATCACACCTCCTTTCTTTAACCTCGAAAGGGTCCTTCACACCCTTACAGCAACTCAAGAAATTCCCCAGCATACCCATCTTCACTGGAGAGGAACACCGATGGTCCCGCCACAACACAAGAGGAGACCCGTTTCCCTCTCCTCCACTTGAAATGAGGGTTCCTTTCCCTTCTTCATTGGGAGAGGATTCCAGCATTCCAGTCGCATCTCAAGAGGAGGAGCTCTCAACAGGAATGACGAGAAAGACTCCAGGGGTCGTTCCACCATTTCAAAAGACACCCAAATGTCTCAGTCCACCCCAGAGGAACCTGATTTTCCTGCACTGCCTCGACTGTCACCCAGAGTATCGACTCACACCATGGTGACACGTGTGACAGCCCTGTGAGAAAGGCTCGAGGGACAGCCAAAGATCGCTGAGTAAACTCGATGGGAAGCCTGACACTGCTGCTAAAGCTTGGGAAGAAAGCAGGCGTGCAGGTCTCCATTCGAGATGAAGCCTGATTCCCTGTGGAGACTCCAGTGGAACCCCAAGTTCCATGTCTGCATTGGAGAGGAAACCTCAGCTTCTGACCTAGGCTCCAGACGAGGACTTAGGAATGGGCAACGACTGGAGAAGAATCATGAGAGGCACCTCACAACTCGCATGGAAACAGGCTGATTCCTGAGGCCACACGAGTGGGTCCCTGAGGTCGCCATCGTAACTCTAGAGGAACCTGCTACAACTCGAGGAAAATCAGGAGGTTTTCCCCTCCAGGCGAGATGAGGCCCTTTTCTGCTGCAGCATCTCGAGGGAAATCACACCTTCCCTCTTGAAACTAGAAAGGGTTCTTTTCACCCTTGCAGCAACTCAAGAAGTTCCACGACATACCCATCTCCACTCGAGAGGAACACAGAGGGTCCCGCCAAAATGAAGAGGAGTCCCTTTTCCCTCTGCTTCGCTCTAGATGAGGGTTCCTTTCCCAGCTTCGTCTGGAAAGGATTCTCAGCTTAACTGTCGCATCTCAAGAGGACACGGTCTCAAAAGGAAAGTCGAGAGGAACTCCAGGGGTCGTAACACCATTCCAAAAGACCCCCAAATGTCTCAGTTCACTCCAGAGCAACCTGATTTCCCTGCACTGCCTCGACTGTTACCACGAGTATTGACTCACACCACAGTGGCATGTTTGACAGCCTTGTGGGAAAGCCTCGAGGGAAATCCACAGATCCCTGTGTCAACTCGATGGAAGTCTGAAACTGCTGCTACAGCTTGGGAGGAAAGCGATCGTGCATGTCTATACTCGAGACGAGGCCTGACTTCCCTGTAGAGACTCCAGAGGAACCCCAAGATCCATGTCAGCACTGGAGAGGAAACCACAGGTTCCGGCACTGGCTCAAGATGAGGACTTAGGACCAGCATACCATGGAGAGGAATCCAGAGAGGCCCCTCACAACTTGCATGGAGACTGGCATTTCCTGAAGCCACATGAGCGGGTCCCTGAAGTCCTCACTGTAACTCAAGAGGAACCTGCCACAACTCGAGAAAAACCAGGAGCTTCTCCTCTCCAGGCGAGATGAGGCCCTATTTCGTGTGGTGATTTGAGGGAAATAATATATTCCCTGTTGAACCTCGAAAGGGTCCTTCACACCCTTGCTGCAACTCAAAAAGTTCCCTGACATACAAGTCTCCAGTCGAGAGGAACACCAGGGGTCCTGCCAAACTCAAGAGGTGCCCCATATCCCCCTCCTCTGATCGAGATGAGAGTGCTTTCCCCTGCTTCATCAGGAAAGGATTCCTGATGTTCTCGACACAACTCAAGGGGAGTTGCTCTCAACAGGAAAGTCGACAGAAACTCCAGGGGTCGTGACACCATTCCTAAGACCCACAAACATCTCAGTCCACTCCAGAGGAACCTGATTTCCCTGCACTGTCTAGACTGTCACCTCGAGTATCAAATCACTCCACGTTTCCACTTGTGACAGCCCTGTGGAAAAGGCTCAAGGTAAAGCTACAAATCCCTGTGTCAACTCGATGGGAAGACTGACACAGCTGCTACAGGTTAGGAGGAAAGAGGACGTGCATGTGTCCACTCGAGACGAGGCCTGATTCCCATGTGGAGTCTCCAAAGCAACCCCAAGATCCATGTCAGCACTGGAGAACAAAACCTGAGTTTCTGGCTTTGGCTCCAGACGAGGATTTATGACTTGGCACCTACTGGAGAGAAGCCCCAAGAGGCCCCTTGCAACTCACATGGAGAATGGCATTTCCTGAGGTGTCATGAGCGGGTCCCTAAGGTCTCCATCTTAACTCAAGGGGAACCTACCATAAATGGAGAAAAACCAGGAAGTTCTCCCCTCCAGGCGAGATAAGGCCCTTTTCCAATGCAGCGTCGCATGGGAAATCACACATTCCTTCTTGAACCTCGAAAGTGTTCTTCATAACCTTGCAGCAAATCAAGAAGTTCCCCAACATACCAGTCTCCACTCGAGAGGAACAGTGAGAGTCCCGACAAACTCAAGAGGAGCCCCGTTTCCCACTCCTCCACTTGAGATAAGGGTTCCTTAAACTGCTTCGTCAGGAAAGCATTCCAGGCGTTTCCATCGCATCTCAAGAGGAGGTGCTCACAACAGGAAAGTCGAGAGTCCAGGGGTCATGTCACCATTTGAAAAGACCCCCAAATGCTTCAGTCCAGTCCAGAGGAACCTAATTTCCCTGTGCTGCTTCGACAGTCATCACAAGTATTGGCTCATACCACGGTGCACGTGTCACAGCCCTGTGGGAAAGCCTTGAGGGAAAGCCACAGATCCTGGTGTCAACTCGATGGGAAACATGACGCTGTGGCTACAGCTCGGGAAGTAAGCAGTCGTGCCTGTCTCAACTAGAGACAAGGTGTGACTCTCCTGTGGAGACTGCAGAGGAACACGAAGATCCATGTCAGCACTGGAGAGGAAACCTCAGGTTTCGGCCTCAGATCCAGATGAAGACTTAGGACCCTGCACCAACTGGAGAGGAATCCAGAGAGGCCCCTTACAACTTGCATGCAGACTGGCCTTTCCTGAGGCCACTCGAGCAGTTCCCTGAGGTCCCTTTCTTAACTCGAGAGAAACGTGCTGCAACCAGAGATAAAAAGTAAGTTCTTCCCTCCAGGCAAGATGCGGCCATTTTCTGGTTTCGCATCTGGAAGGAAATCAATGTTCCCTCTTGAATCTCGAAAGGGTCCTCTCACCCTTGCAGAAACTCAAGA
>SJYV01048059.1:0-11376 GCA_006410875.1 Neotragus pygmaeus | reverse complement strand
GCCGCATTCCTGGAACCTTCTCCATCCTAGCCTGAGATGAGGAAGGCGGGAAACACAGAAGGCTGGAATCAGACTGACCGGCCAACTCTGGAGCCCAAGGTGGAGAGGGGCTGGACCCCCACACCTGGGTGTCTACAGGACCCACGCTCTCCGTGACCCCTGACCCGCTGCCCTCCCCTGCCCACTCAGCCACCACAACCAGAAGCCAGGAGTCACACCGGCCTCTTCCAATCCCTCCCTCTGTCCATCCTCCGTTCATTTGTTCATTCTCCTCCCCAGCCCCGCGGCCTCGTCTCAAAGCACATACTCCAGCCGGGAAGATCAAGAAACAAGTCAACCAGGTAACAGCAGAGAGTCACAAGAGCCACGAGGAGACAATAAACCCAGGGCAGAGGGCTGAGAGGTGGAGGGCGAGGACTGCGGTCAGGGTGGGCAACAGACACCCACATGAGGGCAGGAGGCCAGGGGACAGGGATCGACCCGGCCCTGCCACTTCTATCTCTTCTTCCCATCTTCAGCTGAAACCTCACCTCCTCCAGGAAATCTGCCTGAATGTCACTGATGTTCCAGACTGTAGCTACACCATTCTGTAAGCATCTTCTTGAGGTTGCACCATCTTGACCTTCTCGGCAGAGATGCCGAGAGGCGGGTCCTAAAGCTAGACCCGAAACAGGAGTGAACATCTGACCAGAAGGACCAGGGTACTAAATCCCAGCTTAGCCCCTATTTGCTGAGTGGCCTTAGGTGAGGGACTTTGCCTCTCTGAGCCTGTTTTCCCATCTGCCAAAGAGGGCTAGCGCCACCTCCCTCACAAGGCCATTATGGGGGTCAACTGAGACCACCACTGCCCCCCACCCCAGCATGCTGGCTTTCTCTCCACTTCCATCATCAGTGAGCCGGGAGAGGGGAGAAGAGAGGGCTTGCTGGGTGGGGAGTAGGTGTGCCATGTAGGCGAAGGGCTCTCCTGGGGCCTTCCCAAGCAGGCCCCCAGCTCAAGTGTGCAAGTGGCCTGAGCCTGGGCACCCCCCTCCCCGCCCCCAGCCATCTGCAGCATTGGCAGCAGCAGAGCCGGGGCTGATAGCGAACGTTCTNAGGGCTCTCCTGGGGCCTTCCCAAGCAGGCCCCCAGCTCAAGTGTGCAAGTGGCCTGAGCCTGGGCACCCCCCTCCCCGCCCCCAGCCATCTGCAGCATTGGCAGCAGCAGAGCCGGGGCTGATAGCGAACGTTCTGGCACCATCTGAGCAGGGCCAGTGTTTGGGCAGGAAACGCGGGCCGAGCCCTCCGTGCGCCCTCCACCCACCTTCCACCGTTACTGCTGCCCCCTGGGGCCTGGGGAGGCGGGGATTTTAGGGCTGGCAGGCGGGAGCTCGGCCCCCACTGTGTCTTGTGCGCTGCCTTCTTGCCTCTGCACGGCCTGAATGGGGTCAGAACCCTCCAGGGCAGGAGCAGGGGTCACAGAGCCTCCCAGCTCACCATGGAAAACCCAGGGCCCAGGTGAGCCAAAAGCAGCGCTCCAGGGGGCACTCAAAGAGCCCACGCCCCCGGCAGCACTTCTCATTTCGTTCCCATCGTAGGCACTGTGCGCCAGGCGGGAGGCTTGTCGTCTGACGCCCACCCCGGCCCCCGAACCTCCCTGCACCTCCTTCTCTCCATTTGTTCCTCAACAGGGTCCCAGGGCCTGAGGGGCGGGAGAGAGAGGACTGTGCCTCCACGCTAAGTGGCTCGAATCAGTGCTGGCTCCTGCTTGCTGTCTCTTCCTCACTGTTTTTCTCACTTCCCTTGCCATCAGTGCCTCTTCACAGCCCTGTCCTGGGCCTGAATGTAGTCACCTACTCCCCCAGTTGAGTAAACAGAACCCGCAAAGTTCACACACGTGAAATGCAAGACGGATGGTGGTGGGGGCTGCACAACGAAGTGAGAGCACTTCATGCCACCGAACCGTACACTTCACGACGGCGGACACGGCCAGCTTTGCGTTATGTGTATTTTGCAACGATTTTTAAAAGTTTATATATGGGCTTCCCTGGTGGCTCAGTCAGTAAAGCATCTGCCTATGATGCGAGAGACCAGGGTTCAATCCCTGGATTTGGAAGATCCCCTGGAGAAGGAAATGGCAATCCACTCCTGTATTCTTGCCTGGAAAATCCCATGGACTGAGGATCCTGGTAGGCTACAGTCCATGGGGTCGCAAAGAGNTCAATCCCTGGATTTGGAAGATCCCCTGGAGAAGGAAATGGCAATCCACTCCTGTATTCTTGCCTGGAAAATCCCATGGACTGAGGATCCTGGTAGGCTACAGTCCATGGGGTCGCAAAGAGTCGGACACGACTGAGCGACTGCACTAAAGCATGATATTAAAGCATTATATATATATAAAGTATTCATAGGCAGCATCGTGTAATCTGCCATGTGCTTGGGACTTATATAAACGCGGTGAACCACCAGCACATAAGTCTCAGGGGAAGGCAGGAGGCAAGTGCGTGTGCTTTGGGACCGCTCTCTGCACCAGCCAGGGTCCTCTGGCCCCCGTGTGTTTTCTTTCCCAGGGCCCCAGTGCGGGCTGCGGCAGGGCCGGCCTGGCTGGCAGACTTGTCCAGGGCCCCTGCGTAAGGCCCTCAGAGCTGAGTCTGGTTTTGAAGAGGCCTCAGCCAGGCCTGGACCATGGCGATGGCCTTGCAGCGATGCCTCAGGGGCAGGCCCGTGGCTCCCCCTGTACCCCTCTTCAGGACGAGGACGGAGCCAGCCTGGAGCTTTGCGGGGGCAGGGAGAAGGGAGCTCCAGCTGGACGTTCCTGGGGTGACCCCGACCCCTCCAGAGGCCACCTCCCCTTCCAGATCGCTGGGGAAGGGGGTGGCCCTCCGCCGTCGCCCGGCTACCTTGGCACAGGTGTGCTGGGTCAGGCAGAGCGGGACGCGGCCGGTCCATGCTCTCCCTCAGCGCTCCACAGCATTTCTTCCTCATTCATTCGTTCCCCCCACTAGCGCCGCACTCCATTCACCGCGCTCCACCATTCATGCTCCCGCGGGTTCATTCATTCCTCGGCCGGCCGCCATCCCCTCCCCGGCTCCCGAGGGCACGTGGCTCCCCGCGCCCCCAGGCCTGCCCCAGCGTCCCCCAGCCAGNGCTCCTCCGTCCACGGGATTTTCCAGGCAAGAGTACTGGAGTGGGGTGCCATCGCCTTCTCCGGATGCTTATTAGGTGATGACAGATACATTTACTGATCTCCAGGCTCTGCTCTGGTCCCTGGTTGTGCTAAGTGCACGTCACTCACGTTCACGTCCTGGCAGGGCCTCCAGAATACACATCGGAAGGCAGATGTCTCACAGAGTAAGAAGAGGCTCTGCATTTAAACTCTTGAAATCAAATGAAAATTAAAAGTAGGTTTATTGAGGTTTTAGAGTTAAAAATATTTAGGGTTAACCTCTCTTTACCCCATAGGTTAAGTGTGTCATTGGGGAAGAGAGGCCCCTTTGCCCGAGACTTCTCTCTCATTGTGTGACAAGGTGCATGAAATTCCTGATTTCAGGAAACTCCTTTAGCTTAAGGCGTTGTCTCCATTGTTTGGACTTCCCTGGTGGCTCAGTGGTAAAGAATCTACATGCCAATGCAGATGATGTGGATTCTATCCCTGGGTCAGGAAGATCCCCTGGGGAAGGAAATGACAATCTGCTCCAGTATTCTTGAGTGGGAAATCCCACAGACAGGCGCCTAGTAGGCTACTTTCCATGGCGTTGCAAAAGAGTTGGACACAATTGAGCAACTAAACAACAACAAACAAATCTTCTGAGGATAGGCGAGTGGCTTTAGATGTTGCTGTGCTTCCTCTTGGATTATCAGATTATCTAGAAATAAAATACTGATTTTGTAATATGGCATGTGGGGCTGAAAGAAAAAGAATGGTCACCAGGGCACTAGCAGTTTCAGTTCCACGGTTGGTTACCTGAATCTCCCAGGGGAATAAAGAGAAGGTATGTTAAAAAAAAGTAAATAGCACCTAAAGGGTAAGGATAAGGAGCACAGAGGCCAAGCATCATTAACTTCATAATTTTCATCCCAATCTTATTTTGTAAATGTCAGTATCTTAGATGGAACTCAGAGTTTGCAATTGAGTGACTTTTATGTTAACTGTCTTTTCTTACTGCTGATTTTTCTTCACCTTTCACACTTATCAGCATCTAGCATACTACTTAGAGAAGGCAATGGCAACCCACTCCAGTACTCTTGCCTGGAAAATCCCATGGATGGAAGAGCCTGGTAGGCTGTAGCCCATGGGGTCGCTAAGAGTCTGAGCAACTTCACTTTCACTTTTCACTTTCATGCAGTGGAGAAGGAAATGGCAACCCACTCCAGTATTCTTGCCTGGAAAATCCCAGGGACAGAGGAGCCTAGTGGGCTGCCATCTATGGGGTTGCAGAGTCGGACATGACTGAAGCAACTTAGCAGCAGCAGCAGCAGCTGCAGCATACTACTTGTGTTATTTATTTAATCTCTTACCACTCAACGAGCAAAATTGTATCTTTTTTTCTTTGTTATATTTTCAGTACCAAGGATGGTGCTTGGCACACAGTAGGTCTCCGAGAACAGTTGTTAAGCTAATGAACACATTTTCACAAGCTGGTCTTCCAGTCCATGTCCCTACCTTACTGTGTCCTCACTGTCTGACTTCCCTGTTCTGCTCCCCTCTGTGTGCCCTTATAGTTGGTGACACTGAAGTAAGTGAAATGTGGTTTACCGTGAAGATAAAAATCCCAATCATATAATGGAATAATCCAGGCTTGGGGATATGAGGACTAATGTCTCACTTTCTGACCTTAATACTTACACGAATCAGCTTATAAAAAAAATGGGAAATGAGAATGGCTCTGGCATCACATATAGGTTTGTCTGCCTCTCAGAATTAAACACACATGGGACATTTCTAGGTCCTTATGGAAACAGAAAATGAATATGGGGCAATTCCATATGTATGGAACATATGTCTGCTCTACATATCATTGATATCAGTTTGATGACTACTGACATTTTTATACTTTTTGTGTTTCTAGATGTTTGCAAACTGATGCTTATTTGAGTAGCTGAAGGCTGTTTTGATGTTAGTCTACTTTGGGAAAGATTTTTATGTGCTTACACAGTCTTTAATCTGTACAAGATAGAAACCATTAACCCTTCTGTATGGCCCCTTTATTTCCATGAGATTCTTGAGCTCTAGCAACAGCATATATCAGCATCCTCCACTGGAAGATGCATGTTCACTGCACATGCAGATTTGAAGTAATCCTTAGCCACCATTCATATCTACATATGAAAGGAAACTGTTTTACTAGTAGTTCAAGTTGTTGCTAATTCAAGATTTATTTTTGTTTGGCTTTAAAATGTCTTTTACTACATTGCTTTTTACTCAGCTTGTTTCTACTCTTATGCTACCACTATTTCTATTTCCTCCAAGTACTAGCCCTCCTTTAGAACCTAGAAGTTCTTCTAGACCCTTTTCTGAGATTTCTTCCTGTAGGGTCCTGAGTAAGACTCTGGTGAGGCTCCTGTTTTTTCCATGTGTGAATCTAATGAGATGTTTCCCTCACCACCACCTCAGTGTCTACTGAGCTAAATGAGAGCTAATAGCTTTCTAAAGGAATCCTAAGACATTTATAGCTAGTTAATGTCCCTTGACAATCATCTATTAATTTTTATGTTAGGAAACTGAGATGCTATGTATTATTCATCCATCCATCCATCTACCCATCCATCCATCCAACAAGCATTTTTTGAGTACTTACTATGTGAAAGACACATGCTAGGAACTGAAGACTCCAGTTCAGTTTCTCAGTTGTGTCTGACCCTTTGTGACTCCATGGACTGCAATGCACCAGGCTTCCCTGTCCATCACCAACTCCTGGAGCCTGCTCAAACTCATGTCCATTGAGTCAGTGATACCATCCAACCATCTTATCCTCTGTCGTCCCCTTCTCCTCCTGCCTTCAATCTTTCCCAGCATCAGGGTCNGTATTACTCAGCCATAAAAATAATGAAATAATGCCATTTGCACCAACATGGAAGGACCCAGAGATTATCATATTAAGTAAGACAGAGAAAGATGAATATCATAATATCACTTCTATGTGGATCTAAAAAAATGATATAATTGAACTTATTTACAAAACAGAAATAGACTCACAGATGTAGAAAACAAACTTATGGTTATCAAAAGGGAAAAATAAGGGGAGGAATAAATTAGCATTTTGGGAGTAACAGATATACACTACTATATAGTTAACAAGGACCTACTATATAGCACAGATAATTCAATACAATATTCTGTGATAACCTATATAGGAAAAGAATCCGGAAAAGAATGGATATATGTATAACTGAATAACAACTGAAACTAACACATTGTAAATTGACTGTATACGTCAGTATAAAATAAAACTTATGTTAAAATCATTACCATGACCACCACACAGTTAAATCTATAGTGTGTGTGTATATATGTATCTATAGTGTTGAAGAGGGATTCAAGCAATCTGCAGTTAATATTTTATATATTTTTCATTCACAGGTTTTTAACAGAGGGTAACAGTGCTAGGCACTGGTAACACAGGGCTGACTACTACATGATCCCAACGCGGATGTTGCTTATAGTGTAGGGAGTGGTGGATGCAGAAATGTATGTGTCTGATCCCATTCAAAGAACTGATGGCATGAGGGGTCTGTCTGAGTGGCCTCCCAAGACCTCTTTCCTTCTTTCACTTGACAATTCTTAATTTTTTGGTCAAAAACTACCTGGCATTGTCACAATTTTCATTTCAGTTTAGCCATAAACATTCAGCCTGTGTAATTCAACGAAGGAGTTTTCCTATAATATTTCCTGAGGGGTAAAATCTGGCATTAATTACAGTTTAAACCACCCAGAGTAAACGATGCGCAAAAGAACCTCTGATAGATCACTTTCTGCACTTGTATTGATAAATTCTGATGGCAGCGAGGGGGCCATTTTCCACCCACTTCCATCCCCATGCTTTCCACGGGGTCTGGCTGCTAATCACCACCTTGTGAACAGGATGGCCTTCTTCAGTACAATTTCCACTCCAGTGCTGTATCAATTTTTTTCCTTTTCATAGAAATAGCCTGCCCTTCCTATTTCCTTTCTTCCTCCCCAAACCCCTTTAGTAATTGAGGCTCACCCAGAGCCTGGCACCCTTGGGCAGCCCTTGATTAAGAGGCCACTGAGTGGTCTCATCCCATGTCAGATCATGATCTCTGCAGGTCAGCTCCACGCCATTAAGTGGTGCTTGAAAAAGACGGCTTAAGTACCTGGCTTTGTGGTGGGTTTTTTCCCCCCTACTGCTTCTTCTCATGAGCCTTTCTAAAGAAATACATTTTGAGCTAAGAGCCTCTTCCAGGGTAGAGAGTATATCTGTAGGTTTCAAGGAATTAAAAATCAGGCCACCCCCCCCCCCCCCCCCCCCCCCCCCNGGTCTGGCCTCCCACCGGGCCAGATGTGGAGAGTGGGTCGTTTCCAGGTCAGAAAGTGGAAGCAAGGCAGGGCAGTGTGGAAGATCTATCCGCCCGCAGAGACCCTTGGGCACAGACTCTGGGCACAGACTCTGGCCCCAGACAGCTGCCATTTATCGAGCAGCTACTATGTGCCAGCCCTGATATAAGCACTTTCGTGCCCTGTCTCCACAGCGATGCTTTGAAGTAGCCCCCCACTCCCATAGGCGCTTGAGAATGAATGAATGAGAGGGGAGGAGAGCAGTCCATGGGTGCCTGAGGGCTTAGCTAAAGACTGTCCGTGCACGCGTGCGTGCCCTGTCGCTGTCCTGTCCGACTCTCTGTAGCCCGCCGGCCTCCTCTGTCCATGGGATTCTCCGGGCAAGAATACTGGAGTGAATTGCCATCTCCTTCACTAGGGAATCTTCCCAACCCAGGGATCAAACCCGGGCCTTCTGCATGGCAAGCAGATTTTTACCGTATGAGCCTCCAGGGGAGCCCCTGGAGACCGTCCACAATTTCTCAAGTCCTCGGAGGCTCGTGAAGCCGAGGGCCTGGGTGGGACTTGAACAGGGGAGGGTGGAGGAACATGAGAGGTGAAGGCCTGGAGGTGAGAGGGGTCCTGGGTCTATAGCAGCTGGAAGCAGGGCTTCAGTCCCCGGCCAGAGAATGAGATCAGACTGTGAGAGCCGTGAATCCTGACCACTAGACCAGTGGTCAGTGACAAGGCCCTGGACCTTCAGCTGTGCAGAAGAAAAAAATTCCCACAAAGATGGAGAGTGGTGAAACAAATACTTGGGGCTAGTGCACGGGGATGATCCAGAGAGACAATGTGGGGTGGGAGGTGGGAGGAGGATTCAGGATTGGGAGCTCGTATACACCTGTGGTGGATTCATGTCGATGTATGGCAAAACCAATACAGTATTGTTAAGTAGAATAAAGTAAAAAAATAAATAAATAAATGCAATTGAAACAAATAACGTGCTTATTAGGAGGAAGAAGGTACCGGATGTGTGGACACAGGGACAGACTCAGTCTCAGAGTTGCACCCTCCTGTTGTTGACTGACTTTTCTGGGGCATTTCTTCCGGTTTCCCTCTGACCAATCATTCGGATTTGCCCAGTGCAGAGTCCGTATTTGGCGTGTCTCAGGATCCTCCCGTGTGTGCACACGCATCTCTCAGCCAAGATGGATTCCACTGCAAAGGCCTATGGGTAGTTGGCGTCAGTTAGCATCACTTTCCCTTTTGACCTCCAGGGAGCCTTTCTGCACCTGTGTGGTTGGGGAGGTCTCCTGACTTTGCGAATGAGAAATATGTGGTCTGGGCAAGGCCTAGCTTCCTCTCTCAATTGTCCTGCTATTGATATTTTAGAGTTTTGGTCTGCAGGGAATGAATCTCCAGTCACCTTACCCTATAGGGTGGAGTCCGTCTACCTCTTGCCTCAGAGGAGGCTCGGTCCAGCCGAAGTCTGGAGGTCAAGTGTGTGTGTGTTGGGGGAGGATCTTCCTCTCATAGCAGGTAGAGATCTCTGGGGACAAATCCAGGGGTGACCCCAGGCTCACCGGGTTGGCCTAGAATTGCTCCCAGCATCTCCCTCCTGGCTCCCCCTCCTGGCTCCCCCTCCTTCCCCAGAGCAGGTCACTAGCCTGCTAGGAAGAGAGGCCTAGATGGGAGTCCGGAGTCTTGGGCTCTAGTTCCTCCTCTGCTGTGTGACCTTGAGCAAGACCCTGCCCTCTCTGGGGCTCAGTTTCTGAGGCACAACGCCTCTCTCAGTCAGAGGAGTGGCTTCCATGGCCTGAGAACAAGCCCTTGGTGATAGCCAGTGGCAGAAAGAGCGGACCAGACCTGCCTCTGCCGGTTCGGTACTGCAGGAATGAAGAAGTGAGTAAGTGGATGACTTCTCCATCCCCCTTAGCGTACTCTCCCCATGTCCCCAACTCCACCCCGTTCACTGGGGCCACTTAGGTGAATCTGAAACGAACCTCACCCTTCAAGATCTCACAGTCTGCGAGGAGACACAGGCCTTGACCAGTGTGACGGTGTTAGGAGGGTGATGGTGGTTTTCAGGCCCCTCAGCCAGGAAGGGGGCTGAGCAGTGGCCCCAGCCCCAACAGGCTGTGGATCCGGAGGCTCCCACTGAAGCCTCTGGGGGCTTCTTGGGGCAGGGCCATCAGCTCTGAGCCAGGCCACGGGGCTGCAGTCATCTGTTCACCTGGCAGCCTTGAACCGAGTCAGGGATGTGGATGGGCCAGACCTGGTCCTGCCTGGGGAAGACAGAAACCAAAAGCTCCAGTCATGGTTCTGGTGGTCCATGCTGGGATCCTAGTGCATCCGGGTGGAGAAGCAATGTGGGGTGGACTGCAGAGGCCGGTGGGTGCATTGTAGACAAATGGACATGGTGGGAGGCATGTGGCAGGGCAGACCAGTGGGTGGATGGCTCGAAAGCTAGAGGGATAGATGCATAGGAGGAGAGGTTGATGGACCTAAGGGTTAAGAAAGGAATGGATGAGTAGATGAATGAACGAGTTGATACGGATAGGACTGGATGGATAGAAGATATCCATGGATGGCTATAAGAGTGGCTTGATAGACGGATGGATTTCTCATTCATATGACAAGACTGATACATGTGTGGTTGGAAGGCTCTAAAATGGATGGATAGATGTCAACGGACGAATGGATAAAGGGCTGGCTGGATACACGTCAGAGGATGGATGGATACAGGCATGAGAAAGTGGATGGATGCTTAATGGGTTCAGTCAATGCATGGATGCAGGGGTGGATGGATGGGGACTTGAATAATGTCAATAAAATGATGGATGTAAGAACAGAGGAGTAGATGGATGGATACAGGAAGAGTACATGCATAGGTGCTTGAGGATATATTAGTGATGCATGGATACAGGCGTGGAAGGGCGGATCACTGCAGAAATTGACGCATGTTGGCAGTTGGCTGCATCCGTGATGGACGGATGGATGTGTGGATACAAGACACAAATGACAAGGATGGATGCATGGATGAACGGGGGGCGGGTGGCAGGTGCAGGCACGGAAGGATGCACGAGTGTGCGAGTGGGTGGGTACCGGCTAGCAGTTAAGTGGTTACTGAGGCGGGTGGGTGGAGCATCCAAGCTCACGTAACCCCAGACCCTCCCGTTCCATGATCCCATAGCAGGGAGGCTGCAGGGCTGGGAGGAGGGCAGGGGGCAAGGAGTCCTCTCCAGTTAGGCTGGAAGACAGGCTCAGGGAGCCAGGAGGCCGTGGTATGGCCTCTTGTAAAGACAGATAAGCAAGCAGGGACTCCTGCAGGCAGTTCCGTGTCCCCGGAGACTTCCTGGAAGGTCCGGATGGCTCAAGTGCGTGCCCCTGAACTCTGAACTCGGCCCCAGCCCTTCTTCCTCATGGATGTGTGCATGCAAGGATGGATACGTGGATGAATGGGTGGTGGACAGCAGGTGCGGGCATGGAGGCATGTGGAGATTGGTACATGCTAGCAGATGAATGGTGTGAATGCACGCTCCAGGACATGGATGCGGGGCTGCGGCCGCCCTCGAGGGTTCTCAGGCCAGCACAGAAACAGCCAGAAGCAGAGGCAGCATGGGGAAAAGCGTGAGAATCCTCAGACCTAGAATGTCCTCGTCTGTGAAGGAGGGGGCTGTAATAGAAACTTCCGCACTGGAGTGAGGGAGGCTTGGAAGGCAGCTGCGCTCCTGTGGGTGTTGCCTATGGTTTCTGGCATGTGGCAGGCCGTGGCTGTTTACCAGTCAGCCACGGGTCCTACTCCGAGACAGCATGGCACGTCCCAGCTTGGGAGTGGGGGTTGCCATGAGGGTTAGCGAAGTGATGTTTGGAGCGCTTAGTGAATGTTCAACCTGCCCTCCCCAC
>SJYV01048058.1:517072-542575 GCA_006410875.1 Neotragus pygmaeus | reverse complement strand
AGAAAGATTAAGGTGAACTCATAACTGACATATACATGAGCAAACAGAGTAAACTAGATGGGTTTGTCACCAGGGAGGGCACTATAGTTGGCCACAAAGAGGATAGCTCTGATCCAGATGATAACTGTGGACTGACCACATCTGGGTCTGTTTCCTGGCGTCCTGGGTCCTTGCAGCTTAAGAAGATGCCAGCTGTAAAGTCCACTTGGGATATTTCAGAAAGGTAGCATGGAGTGGAATGTAGCCCTGGAGTTGGAAAAAGTTCTTGTACATGCCCCTCTCCATTTAGAGAGGCAGAACATTTCAGGTGGTGCATCCTTGGAAGATATTCAGGCTCTGTGTGGACACACAGGATAGTAGTCTAGTCCAGAAATACTATCTGTGGCTCCATGGGCAAGTCACTTAACCAAAAAGTTTCATCTGAGAGAGGAAGTCAACACCAGCCCAGTAAAATACATGAAGCTGTGCAGCAGGGTTTGAACTGAGCAGGGGTCACTCCAACTCAATTATATTCAACACATTTATTGACTGCGCTCCTAACTGCCAGGAGCTCCTTAGTGAACCAGACAGACATGGCTCCTGCACTCACATAACTTGTAATTTGTCTAGAGAGTCTTACAACTTGTCTATAGACAAGCAACTTCAATATGACAAGGTAAGTACTTTCATAAAGAGTCAAAACCAGGACAAGTAAAAATGTATACAGAAGCTTTTACTGTAAAATATAAGAGAGAAACAGACTTTAATAAGCAAAGAAATATAGAAAAACAGAAGAAAGAGCCATATAGGGAGGGTAATGTGGGGGCATCTAAGGGGAGCAGTTAGTCCAGTCTTATATAAGAGCTTCCTGGAGGAAGTGACAGAAAATTGAGATCTAAACAAACATGAATTTGCTGCCAGGGTACTTTATTGATGAACCCATGATTAGTTATTTGTTTTTTATTGGTTATCTACAATTTTTGCCAGGGATTTAGAAAGTAAAATGCAATAGACTAAAGGATTGTAAGAAACAAAATCTGACCAGTTTCATGCCTACTCTTCCCCTAGAGACTGACTTGACAAATAATACAGACACATACGACAAGTTGCTCCAAAAACCCCACTTCCAGATTGCATTTACATCACTGCCACCCACAATACAGAACTTTAAGCAGGACTGTACAAAAAGCATACAAATGACAACAAAAATCAGAAATCATGTGATACATGATGTAAGCCATACCACACATATACAGAATACATAAAACAAGTAATATAGATAATAAACTCATTAAAATAGAATGCAGAGATGTGTTACACTACAATCATTATGAACTAAATAAAATTTCAAGAAAAACAGACAGGTATGTAATCTCACTGCCCCAAGGAATGATTTATATTTTTGATGTTGATGAAATCTCATCAAGAAAAAGTACTACAACATTCTCTATTACTACTCTAATTTTCATCAAAACAGAACTTTTTTTACATTCAGAGGTTTACCTTGCATTTATTGGAAGTCAGGAGCATTTCCTCAAATATAAATTTGCTCTGAAATCTTATACCTTCTGTATTATTTCTTGTACCAGGCATATTGATTAACTGGAGCCAAAACAGGAAGCAGTCGTTCATTATGTGATGTCTCCAAAGTACTTCATTTCTGATTAATAATCAAATTCTGTCAAATTATATTAATTATTGCTTCACCATTCTACATATGTGATGAGAAAAAATTGTTAATTTATTATTATTGGGACACTTATTCCAATCATTCCAATCACAGTAAACCTCCATTATCTGAATCTTTTGAGAATATGAACTCTTAGCTAATGGATCTTTCTGATGAACTGAACAATAGTCAAAACACTTTTCAAAATGTCTTAAAGAACATGAGAGCCTGGCAGAGGCTCTGCTAGAAAAAGAAGGATGAAGGAAGAAGAGACAAAGGAAGAGGAGGACAAAGGAGGAGAGAGTGCAGAAGTATAAGAAGAGGAGGAGGGTGGAACAGAAAGGGGAGGAGCAAAAAAAAAAAAAAAAAAGGAAGGGACTTCCCCTGTGGTCTAGTGGTTGAGAATCTGCCTTTCAATGCAGGGGTCTTGGATTTGATCCCTGGTCAGGGAACTAAAAACCCACGTGCTGCTGTGGGGCAATTAGGCCCAAGAGCGGCAACTACTGAATCCAAGTGCCACAGCTAGAGAAGTCCATGTGTCACAACAAAGACCCAGCCCAGCCAAAAGCTAAATAAATAAATTCGAAATTCTCTTAGAAACCAAAGAGAGAGATGGAAAGAAGGTTGAGTCTAGGGATACTTTCACACTCAAATAAATTTGAGAAGCAACATGTCCTGTCTTATGTAACCAAGGATATTCTTCTTCTGAAGACTTCTGATAGTATAGACCACGCTATTTTATGGACTGAAGGTTAAGAAATGCAGTCCCAGGCTATTCCTTGTGCCAGGGACAGTGAGCCAATCTGTCACTGCTGCGCTATTTTCCATAGCCCTTTCCACATGTTTTCAGTTCAGTTCAGTCACTCAGTCATGTCTGACTCTTTGCGACCCCATGAATGGCAGCACGCCAGGCCTCCCTGTTCATTATCATCTCTCGGAGTTCACTCAGACTCACGTCCATCGAGTCCGTGATGCCATCCAGCCATCTCATCCACATGTTTTACTGCACTTTAATTCTTTACTTCCACAAAGTCTCTCCTATTCATCCCCAGTCTGTTTGAGAGCTGTTATCCAGTCCCCATGCCTTTTAGAGTACTTGGCAAAAAGGAAGTAATCAATAAATCTTTGTTTTACACATATTTGGGAGTCAATAAATATTTGCTGAGCTACCAGATAAACACTTTGTAGAGTACCTTAAATATATCTTAGTTATGATCAGCTGAATAGCTTTTCTGATTCTTTTCCAGTAAAAATTTTCTCTCCAACCCACTGAATTATTTCATATATTTTATCATTCTTATTTCTCATTAGTATATAGCTAATTGAAGATTTATTTTCCTATTCTTAAAACAACAGCAAGTCTTCTGAGAATGAAAAAAAAGTGACTATCCTATTTAATCCTAGCTGTGCTAGAGAGATCTAATTTGCAAAATATAAAATAATGATATGAATAATTTGTACCCAGACAACATACTACTACCCAGAGGTCCAGTAATTTATAAGATTGTCTATTATTACCTTGAGTGGAACATCTCTTGTAAAGCAGCCAAACTATTTTGTACACAATATTCCCATTAATCACATCCCCCAAGGAAATATACGGGTTGAACACACCATTGCTCTAATTTCACAAAGGTAGAGAGAGAAGGTGCAGAAGCAAAGTGATTTTTCAAGTTTACCTAAGGTCTCACCATGTAAGTGGTTGGAAAGAGTGGGCTGGCTTCTAGCCAGCCTTGAGACTTTGTCCTCCCCAATTCTTAGTTTTATTCAAGTACAAGAGAGCAAGCAATTTAATATTGATGTCACCAATACATCATCCATATGAAGGATGGTACTGCAACATTAATATGCAAATAAGATGAATATAAAGTATCTAATCTTACTAAGCACAGTGCTCCCTGTTTCTCAGAAAAATTTATGTCTATATGAAAAGAGAATAAAATTGCAGAGGATATTCAATAATGTACATTCATTAACATATGAAGGGGAACACGGAGCTGTATTCCATGCTTAGGATTAACCCCTAGAGTTTGGGAAGAAAGAAAATAAAAGTGCCTATAGGCATTTGGTATCAATACTCTTTCTGCAAATATTCACTCTCTAAAGGCTTTAAAGTTATGAGGAAAATCTCAGATAAATGGCTGAAAGGTGATCCCACAAAACCAGTAATTAACCCTGCATCATTTTCTTCTTTCTTCAAGATTGAAAGTATTAATTATTAGCATCAAGCATGTAGGTCTGTCTCCAGATGCCAAGAAGCTGGTGATCAGAAATGGATGCTAGGATATGCTTTCATCTAGAATCTACTCCCCACATGTGGGGAGGAATGGAATCCAGTCCCTCTGTTCCCCAAAGCTCTCTGTAGACTTTGCTGCCTTCTTTCTGCACAATGAGAAAAAAATTAACAGAAAACATTCTCTTGAGGTGTTTGGAATAGGTGCTCAAATGGTAAAGAATCTGCCTGCAATGCAGGAGACTTGGGTTCGATTCCTGGGTTGGGATGATTCCCTAGAAAAGAAAATGGCAATCCACTCCAGTATTCTTGTCTGAAAAATCCTATGGACAGAAGAGCCTGGTGGGCTACAGTCCATGGGGTTGCAAAGAGCGACTAACACTTTCACTTCACAGTTTTCGTCTTAGGAGGTAAGGAAAACAGGAAAGAAATCAAGAGCATGCATCTAAACAGGATTAAGTTATTATTATTCCTGCTAACAATGAAAAGAACTTAAACCCACATGCCGGGAGCCAGCATGAGGAATCCCGCCTATGGCAAAGGTCATGAGGAAAGAAGCCCGACAAAACACAAAGGTGTGATCTGGCTTCAGGGGCTCCCCCTGAATTTTCCTGAGCATCTACCCCCAAAACCAGAGTCTGTCTGCTTTATTGTACTGTGCTTTCCACTCTTCTGACATAACAGGGGCCCATCCCCAATCACTTTCCTCTAAAAGGAATTAACTTAGGGCTCCAGTTAACAGTCTCCTGCATATGAAAGAAGTGTTTCAGCTCAAACTCCTCTGATGGCTCTCTAACTTGCCTTGCCCAGACTTTTACAACTACGCATGTGATTGTTTACAGCCCCCCACCTTTGAGAGGCACGGGAAGCCTAAAACATAAAGCCTTTCAAAAAGTTAAAAGTTATTAGAGTAGCGCTGGTGTAAGGTTTCACTGTTGAGCCAATGATTGTTGCTAAGTTCCCATATCTCTTATCCACTGTGCACCTGGGAGCACATTCGTTAACATAGTTAGAATGTAAGAAAAAAACAAGTATAGCCTTGAAACTGACCACATCAGACTTTTGAGCTAATTGGTTCTTTCTTTGTTGTAACTTACTGCACCTTTGCTTGTGAAAATGTAACTTTGTTTGATACTTCCTGAGGCTGACATAGATTAGAAATATAAAGAAAAAACACTTCAAGGGAAAATAAGTTTTCTGGTTGAGCAGCCTTTATCAAAAGAGGGTTTTAAAATGTTTCACAGGCCTCCAAGGCCAGAAGATAATGTACACAACATCATTTGTGGGAAAGGTTATAAAAGTCCTTTTAAAAAATAAAGTTACTGGGGCCTTGCTCACCGAAGCAGCTTGGTCTCCCCGTGTCTTCTTTATTTTCTGGCTGAATGCCCATCTGGGGCGTGAAGGCTTGCCATGTATACTTACTTGCCCTGGCTTCTAAGATCTGTGAGAGAGGGAGCCCAAGTCTGGGTGCTCTTCGATATTCAAACGGACGCCGGTGGCCTAACGTAGATGGTGCAAATCTTTTGTCCTGAGATTTCATTGGCTTTCCACGTAAACCAAGTTATTTAGCATCTTTTCTCCACTTAATTTTCCTACTACCCGATTCTTTCCTAATCTAATCTTATATTTCTAATTAAATAAATCTCTCTTCACCAACCCGGTCCACCCTTCGAATTCCCTGGATCCACTGGGGCTGGATCCCGGCACCCACACATGTTTAGCACTTCACCATTTATAAACACTTTCCATCCATTTTCTCATTTGATCCTCACAACAATCCTGTGAGATAATTAAGATGGATATTTACTCTAACTTGCAACTGTAAAACTTAAAAATACACAGAGAAGTAGATCAAGCAGTGTTAATAACCTGAATATCCATCTTCTGGATCTCACAATATGAACATCCTGCTGCACATGTACATTTATTTTTTGCTTAAGTATTTTAGCAGATTATAAGCAACATGGGATTTGACTTTTTCACATGTAACAAAATTAATAATACTTCTCTAGTATCATTTCCCATCCAAATTGTAATCAGATAGCCCCAGGTGTAAGATAAGCATTATTTCTCATTTTGCAGATGTGATTTTTTTTGACATAACAAAATGAACCAACAGGCTTGAGGACACATAGATAATAAACAAGGAACCTGAGAAATCAGGTTTAGAACTTATGATTTCTTGGTCTCAGTTCTTCTCACTCTGAAGCAAAGTTCCATAAAAATAGTCTCAATTGGAAGAAGACAGAAAAGCTACAAAGACAGACCTCTGTGTATTATTTGAGAAGTGATCTTAAGAAAATGTAAAGCGAATGTGTGAGTTTATCTTCAACAATGTCATTTTTAGTGGCCCTTCTCATTCCCCATAGTTCTGTGTTTACCCTTCCCCAACTCACCCTTCATTGTCCCTAATTCAAACCCTAGTCAATACTACCAATATTTGTTGTTGTTCAGTCATTCAGTCATGTCCAACTCTTCGTGACCCCATGGACTGTAGCCTACCAGGCTCCTCTGTCCTTTCTGGGATTTCCCAGGCAAGAATACTGGAGTGGGTTGCCATTTTCTCCTCCAGGGGATCTTCCTGACCCAGAGATTGAACCCAAGTCTTCTTCATTGTCAGGCAGATTCTTTGGAGCTGAGCCATTATATTGGCTGTCTAAGTGCCTTGTCAATACTTCCCTCTCCTCATCTACAAGGTCAACACCATCTTGCAGCCATCAAACATCTTAAGAGAGCCTGATAGACTCGTCTCTCTGAGATGAGTCATTAGTCATCGTTACTGACACCATGAACCCCTCTGAGTATTCCTGGAACTATAGAGATGACATTATTTTGCCTCGTGGAATCAACAAATTATTCTGATGTCATGATTCTTACAATACCACTAGCATTAGCAATGTATTCCTGCTTAGCTCGAAAGTGTATATTCAATTTATACAATTCCCCTTGTAGATTTATACAATCTCTGTAGTAAAAGGTTTCCTCTCCCACTTAAATGTTTTACCATCTTCTCCCACTTTCAGCCCCTTTCCCTCATCACAAGTATTACACATGTAAGCAATGGTAGACTCAACTGGCCATTCAAGATTAATCTCCACTCCACAAATGTTTGCATTTTCTTCTTCTAGTTTCCTGGCATCTTTTGACAAGACCTGCCAATGGTTACTGAAAATTTTCCAGATGGATGTGGGTATGTTCCAAATCATAACATCAAAGGTATCTCTTGGCTCGACTCACTTGTTTAGTCTAAATGGATCAGACAAATACAAAAACATTATATAAATTTTAAGTGTCACCCAAGGGAAAGAATGTAAAACATTCTAAGATAAAGAGAAATTCTGGTCATCATCAGGCTACTCTAGAAACGTGATAAGACAAAGCCATGTCATGTTGCCAAGTCCTGGAGAACTAGGGAGGAGTTGGTTTAACCAGAACATATCTGATCCCAGGCTCAAGATGCTTAGGCAGGAATTCAGGTTAGCAATTTCTAGTTCCATACAAAGCACACTACACAATAACAATAGTCAAAATCTTTATGTGTGATAGATCCCTTCCAGGATTGCCCTGTATTGACATGCAACGTATAAGAAAATTCTTTTGTGGAATATTCCCTCATACTAGAATATCAGATATGCAAATTAGCCCAGGAGGTCTTCCCTGTCATCCCTGAAATCATGTTATAATTGTATCAGCCACAGTTCTTTATTTACAACCAATAGAATCTACTTGGCATAATTAAAGGGGAAAAAGAATTTATTAAAAGATATTCTAGCTCAAGGCAGGAGAAGAAGGAGACAACAGAGGACAAGATGGTTGGATGGCATCACTGACTTAATGAACNTATTTACAACCAATAGAATCTACTTGGCATAATTAAAGGGGAAAAAGAATTTATTAAAAGATATTCTAGCTCAAGGCAGGAGAAGAAGGAGACAACAGAGGACAAGATGGTTGGATGGCATCACTGACTTAATGAACATGAGTTTGAGCAAGCTCCAGGAGATGGTGAAAGACAGATGCTGCAGTCCAAGGGGCTGCAAAGAGTCAGACATGACTGAGCAACTTAACAACAATTTTGGTTTACAGATTCATTAAAGTAGCTGTAAAAACAGGTTAGAGTTGAAGCTCCCAGGAATAATGCCTAAAACTACACAGAACTGACCCAGTGGAGAAATTGTCTGCTGTGTATAAATTCCTGGAACCTGATGACTGCTACTAGCATCAATGCCACTATAATCTGTGACTAGGGGAAAGGCTATATACCTTTACAGCCACCTGTGTCAACAACTCAGCTCTCCATGCAGAGTTAGCTGCTGTCTCATATTGTTCACATCTGAACTGAAGTTTCATGCTCATGTCTGACTGGAGAGTCCAGCCCCTGTCCCAACTCTTATTAATCACTCACTATGTGTCATGCCTTCTTCGAAGACTTTTATAGGAATTAAATCACTTAAGCCTCATAACAACCCTCAAAGTTTGGCTCAAGATTATTCCTGTTTATAGGACTAATAAGAGCTTGTAAGGCACGTAAAAGCTTCCCTGGTGGCTCAGTGGTAAAGAGTCCATCTGCAATGCAGGAGATGCAGGAAATGCAGGTTTGATCTATGGGTCAGGAAAATCCCCTGGAGGGGAACACAACCCTCTCCAGTACTCTTGCCTGAAGAATCCCGTGGACAGAGAAGTCTGGTGGGCTACATACAGTTCATGGGGTCAACGACCCCATGAATTGAAGCACGCGAGGCCTCCCTGTCTATCATCAACTCCCAGAGTTCACTCAAACTCACGTCCATCGAGTCGGTGATGCCATCCAGCCATCTCAACCTCTGTTGTCCCCCTCTCCTCCTGCCCCCAATCCCTCCCAGCATCAGAGTCTTTTCCAATGAGTCAACTCTTTGCATGAGCTGGCCAAAGTATTGGAGTTTCAGCTTTAGCATCAGTCCTTCCGATGAACTCCTCAGGACTGAACAGTTTCAATAATCACCCGGGACTGATCTCCTTTAGAATGGACTGGTTGGATCTCCTTGCATATTAGTGTCCCCTGAAATTTGTTCTCATGGTCATCACTAGGAACCCATGAATGTGGGTATGAATCTATGCTATTTACTGTGTTTTACACTCTGTAATTGTCTCTAAAGATAGCAGGCTCAATTGCTTTTCACCCTGCGTACGTTACTGCCCCTCCCATCAAAAGCTAGAGCACACTTTCCCAGCTCCTTAAACCTGGGTTTCTCTTGTGACCATCTTTAATCAACGGGGTGCAGCAGAGTGAAAATATGCCTAGGTTTAGCAGCTGTGGCAGAGAAGGAAATGGCAACCCACTCCAGTATTCTTGCTTGGAGAATCCTGTGGATGGAGGGGCCTGGTGGGCTGCCATCTATGGGGTCGCACAGAGATNCTTGTGACCATCTTTAATCAACGGGGTGCAGCAGAGTGAAAATATGCCTAGGTTTAGCAGCTGTGGCAGAGAAGGAAATGGCAACCCACTCCAGTATTCTTGCTTGGAGAATCCTGTGGATGGAGGGGCCTGGTGGGCTGCCATCTATGGGGTCGCACAGAGATGGACACGACTGAAGCAACTTAGCATGCATGCATGCATTGGAGAAGGAAATGGCAACCCACTCCAGTATTCTTGTCTGGAGAATCCCAGGGACAGAGGAGCCTGGTGGGCTTCCGTCTATGGGGTCACACAGAGTTGGACACGACTGAAGCGACTTAACAGCAGCAGCAGCAGCTGTGGCAGCTTCTGCTTTCTCCCTGGGGGAACAAGTTGCTGTGTAAGAAACCCTACTACCTTCAGCCCACCGTGCAGTGAGAGGCCACGTGGAGAAGAACCAAAGAGCTCACTCACAGACATGAACAGAGTACAACGACGTGTGTTCCCTGAAGAATCATCCCAAGCCAGCCCCTAGTCATTCAAACCATCCCTTGAAGTCCCAGACATCCTTGCTTTGCTTTGTCCAAATTCCTGACCTGCAAATAAAATGGTTGTGACCCTAAGCTTTTAATTCCAGAATAGGTCGTTACATGGCAATAGAAAATGAACAGACGCATTAACTATATGCTCACCCAGGTATACATAAAATGAAATTTATTTATTTACTTTTGGTTGCACTGGGCCTTTGCTGCTGTGCTCAGGATTTCTCTAATTGCAGTGAGCAGGCACTGCTCTTCATTGTGCTGTGCTGGCTTCTCTTTGTGGTGGCTTCTCTCACGATAGAGCACAGGCTCTAGGTGAACGGGCTTCAGTAGCTGCGGCACACAGGCTCAGGAGTTGCGGCACAGAGACTTTAGTTGCTCCTGGGCATGTGGAATCTTCCCAGCTAGGGGTCGAATCTGTGTCCCCCGCATTTGGCAGGTGGATTCTTATCTACTAAACCACCAGGGAAGTCCCTAAATGAAAACTTTGCCTCTCATTAAATATTCTTCCATAGCAGTGGTCAGCAAACTTTTTCTTAAGGGCTTACATACTATTTTAAGTTTTGTAGGCCAAGAGGCAAAACTGAGGCTATTATACAAGTGCTTATATAACTAGTTAAAATATAAAAACCATTTCTAGCTCAAGGGCCGGCTCACCAGACAGCTCACCAGATTAGGCCCATAAGCAACAATTTGTGGATCCTGGCTCTGGAAACATCATTTTTGATGTTTGCAGTGTACTTCCTATAGGAATTTCCTATAACTTACTTAATCAAGTTCCTGTTCTTAAGCATTTAGTTTTACTATTTCAAAAATAATGCTTCCACTGATCTTGTGACACGATTCAATAAATCTTTGTCCATATTCATGGTTACTTCCTTAGAGTAAATCCCTCAAACTGGAATTGCTGGGTCAAAGAGTGTATTCATTATGCCAAAATACCCTCTGAAACTACCATACCTATGTACAATCCTATCAGCAACATATAAGAGAGCTCTGTAGCAGTTTATGACTATTTTAACGGTTTGTTTAAAAAAAAAAAACAAAACTGTTTGAATTTCACATTGGTGTTGGAGTGTGAGCAGAGTGCGTCTCTCTTCCTTAGTCAGGAGTGATCTCTTTCTCCTTGGGCTTTGTTGGAACACCTTAATTCAAGTTCAGACTCTCACTGAGTCCCTGCTCCTTGTTGCTTAGTCACTAAGTTGTGTCTGACTCTTTGCGACCCCGCCAGGCTGCTCTGTCCATGGGATTTCCCAGACAAGAATACTGGAGTGGGTTGCCATTTCCTTCTCCAGTGATCTTCCCTACTCAGAGATTGAACTTAGGTCTCCTGCATCTCCTGCATTGGCAGGAAAATTCTTTACCACTGACTGAGCTACCAGGGCAGCCTGAAGCCCTTCTCACAGATTCTCAAAAAGAGCTTAGCCTTCCCAGGGCCCTGGGACAACCCCTAGAAGAGGGCTGCCTGCAGAGGCCCCAGCCACTCCTTACACAAGCCCCCCACTGCACTTCCTCCCCCTCCCTCTCAGCAGGAGGTGGCTGGCCCAGCTCAGTTCCCAGCCTAACCATTGCCATCTGTGAATGACTGCTCCTTTCTGCAGCTAAGCCAGTCTCTGTTTTTCTGTTCCCTGGCTTCCCCGAGCTCTCTCGGGGCACGTGTCCCTCTTCTCTCTATTCTCAGCCTACAGCAGCCCCCCAACCAGAAAGGCAGGACAGAAGACATGCAAAGTACTGTTGATGTGGGGTCCAGACAAGGCAGTCTCTTTGGCAGACCCTGGGCAGGCCTGCAGGCTCTAATCTTTTAACCTGGCTGTCTAATAGAATCTAGGCTGCTGACACGCTTGTCCTCTAGCTATTTTTAAACCATAATAACTGGCATTACATCAAGGTCTTGAAACACAGAAGTTTGGCAGAGCTGCTGCTTCTCTACTTCTCCATTCTATCTCCTCTGCTAGCCGCTTGCTTCCTTCCTCCCTGCCTGGCCAGATCCTATACCTACCCCTGGAGGCTGTTTCATGCTCCCCTCTACAAGAAGCCCAGCCTCACTTTCCTCTATTCCTTCAGTTCCTTGGAACAGCAGGTCTTAGAGCATGTACAAGACTTTCATCACCTTGTGTATTCAGGCTTGTAACATTCACTGTCACTTTATAAATGTCAGTATTTTCAATGCAACCTTCTAACTGAGGTTGTAGAACATGATTTCACTTTGACCTATGGTCCTTAAAGCAACAGTAGTAGTGCTGGGCAAAAAACAAGGAGCTCATGAATTATGTTTATTAATTTTAGGACTCTGATAAATTCCAAACTGCTTTCTCCAAAAGTTCATGGTACCATACACACTGTTGTTTGTTGTTGTTCAGTTGCTCAGTCGTGCCTGACTCTTTGTGACCCCATGGACTGCACCATGCTAGGCCTCCCTGCCCTTTACCATCTCCCAGAGCTTGCTCAAACTCATGTCCATCGAGTCAGTAATGCCATCCAACCATCTCATCCTCTGTCATCCCCTTCTCCCCATGCCTTCAATCTTTCCCAGCATCAGGATTTTTTCCAGAGTCAGTTCTTCGCATCAGGTGGCCAAAGTATTGGAGCTTCAGCTTCAGCATCAGTCCTTCCAATGAATATTCAGGATTGGTTTCCTTTATAATGGACTAGTTGAATCTCCTTACAGTACAAGGTACTCTCAAGAATCTTATCCAACACTGCAGTTCAAAAGCATCAATTCTTCGGCGCTCAGCCTCCTTTATGGTCCAACTCTCACATTCACACGTGACTACTGGAAAAATCACAGCTTTGACTAGAAGGACCTTTGTAGGTAATGTCTCTGCTTTTTAATATGTTGTCTAGGTTTTCATAGCTTTTCTTCCAAGGAGCAAGTGTCTTTCAGTTTCAAGATTGCAGTCACCATCTGCAGTGATTTGGAGCCCAAGAAAATAAAGTCTGTCACTATTTCCATTGTTTCCCCATCTATTTGCCATGAAGTGATNGGTTTTCATAGCTTTTCTTCCAAGGAGCAAGTGTCTTTCAGTTTCAAGATTGCAGTCACCATCTGCAGTGATTTGGAGCCCAAGAAAATAAAGTCTGTCACTATTTCCATTGTTTCCCCATCTATTTGCCATGAAGTGATGGAGCTGGATGCCATGATTTTCATTTTTTGAATGTTGAATTTTAAGTCAGCTTTTTCACTCTCCTCTTTCACCTTCATCAAGAGATTTTTTAGTTCCTCTTTACTTTCTGCCATAAGGGTGGTGTCATCTGTGCACCTGAGGTTATTGATATTTCTCCTGGCAATCTTGATCCATACTGAGCATTTCTCAATTAGATGCTAATTTTTGATAAGCCTGGAGTCAAAGGGGGATGATGGTGAAATGGGGAAAGAATTAGATTAGGAAGCATAAGTCTGAAAATCTGTCTAGTTCTCGCATTTATGGACATGTAAATTTGAGCTTCATCTATAAAAGAAGGAGAATAATAATGCCTCCTATTTCTATAAAGTTTTTTCTGACACTGAAATGAAAGCACCTTTACTTATTCAATCTGCAAACAAAACTAAAAGATAATCATCATTGTCCTCATTTTACAGGTAAAAAGATGGAGACCTGAAAGTTAAGTAATTTGCCCAATGTCAAAAACTTAGCAAGTAAAAGTTTGAACCCAGGTCTCGTTGATGTAAAATTTTTTAAAAGGGGAAAAGGAGAGAATTATAAGTGTGAGTATGTTTTATCTTCCCAACAGTTGATCATTTTAGTGTCTGGCCTGAATGAGCTCATTTGAATTTGTATTTGCATTCATTTTTGAGAGAAGGAAAAAATAACAAAGAGAATAAAAATAGAGTACAGGCAGGAGATAAGGGAGTGAGAGAACAAGTGGGCATGCTGAGAGCTAGGAAATTAGTTCTGCCTAACAAATTTCATTCACTACCTTCGATGCACCAGGAACCTAGGCTTAGGCTGGGCAAACAACGGTGAGAAAATGGTTTCTGCCTGTGAAAGTGACCAAAGAGAGTCACATAGAGAAGTCTGTGGTGGAGAGTGGAAGAGGTTAGTAGAGGGAGCATCCCTTTTTGCATCCAAGTGAGGAGGAGGTAGGGCTTCCCAAGTGGCTCAGGAGTAAAGAATCTACCTGCATTGCAGCAGACTTATAGGACATGCAGTTTCGATCCCTGAGTCAGGACGATCCCTTAGAGAAGGAAATGGCAACCCACTCCAGTATTTTTGCCTGGAAAATTCCATGGACAGAGGAGCCTGGTGGGCTATAGTACATGGGATCACAAAAGAGTTGGACACGACTAACTAAATAACTATAACAAGGAGGAGGTGAGCAAAGAAAATAAGGTTGACAACAAAGGTGAGGCTAGATCTTGGAGGTCCAGTAGATAGCGGAGAATTTTAAACAGGAAAGCAATACATTCAGATATAAAGTTTTTACTGTGTTGCTTGTTTACTCATTCATTCATTTACTCACTCATTTAGAATATTTGCACATAGGTGTGAGGGGACTGTGTATATGAATGAAAAATAATAGTTTTTTGCATAGACCCTGATCCCTTCCCATCACCCTCTCCATTGTGAGGGTCCTGGCCACCATCATCCCTCTGCTGTATGATTGCAATCACCTGCTAACATCTATCCTTGGCCTCTCATAATCTAATTACAAAATAGAAACCTTTCGAATGTAAGTCAGAGCATGACAGTCCTTGGCTCAAAACTCCCCAGTGCCCCCTTCACCACTCAGAATAAAACTCAAAGTTTGGACAGTGGCCTTCAAGGCTCGTATAATCTGCTACCCTCTTCTCCACCTTCCCCACTGGTATGCCTCTGATCTCATTTTCTACTACTCTTTCTCTTGCTGCCCTGCTCCAGCAACACAGACTTCCTTGACTTTCAAATGCTCCAAGCATCACTCTGTCTGGGGTGTCTGCACATCCTCATACCACTTCAGGATGGCTCTTCTCCATTACAGATCTGCACAGATCACTCTCTCACCATCTGGGCTTCACTCCAGTCTCATCAACTCAGATGAGCCTTTCTTTCCTACCATACTTAAAATTGCAACAGGCCACATGTTTCCCTGAACTCCCCATGTGGCTTCTCTGCTTTATTTTTGGCTATTTAACTTATTATCATCTGAGATACATATATTTTTATGCTATTTTTGGTGTGCCCTCACTCCATGGGCTTTCCCAGTGGTAGAGAATCCACCTGCCAACGCAGAAGTTTTGGGTTCAATCCCTAGGTCAGGAAGATCCCCTGGAGGGGGAAATGGCAAGCCACTCCAGTATTCTTATCTGGGAAATCCCAGGGACAGAGGAGGCTGGTGGGCTACAGTTCATGGGGTCACAAAGAATCAGATATGACTGAGTGACTGAGCAGGCACATATGCACCCACTCCTGCTCTGCCTTTGAAGTAAATATAGGGCATGGAGCTTTTGCCTGTTTTGTTCACTGTATCCCTAATGCCTAAAATGTGCTTGGCAAAGTAGTATGTGCTGAAAATTATATTTATGTGATAATTGAAGGAGGTATAATGCTATTGTCCCCCTAGATCCATTTTTTTTTCCTTTTATCTGTGTGATGGCCACTGAGTTAAAATCTAAATTTCCAGCCTCCTTTGCATATAAATGTGGTCATGTTCTTACTAATAGACTTTGAGCAGTAGTTGTACCCTCATCCCAAGAAACAGACTAGGAAAACCATGCAGGACTCAAGGAGTACATATGCTCATACACCACTTCAGATGTGACCAGGGCAAGTAAACAGATGAAGAAAAGCCTCCTTGTAGTGGAAGCAGGGAGACACGAAGAACAAAGATTAACTGTCCTTATTTTCCCCCACTGATTTGAAGTGCCATATTTATCTATAATATAATATTAATACCCATCTATTCTCAGATTTCTAGACTTTCTTATTTTTTCCATTCATTTATCTTCATATTCATGAACCAGTGCTAAACTGTTTTATTATCTGCTATGACCAAGGGTTCCATGCCTTTTATTACATTTTTTCCCCAAAGATTCCTAATAATTCTTACAGAAGGAATGCATTGTAGAAACACTGCTGGTGGTGGTCAGTCGCTCAGTCGTGTCTGACTCTTTGTGACCCCATGGACTGTAGTTCACTGGCTCCTCTGTCCATGGGATTTCCCAGGCAAGAATACTGGAGTGGGTTGCCATTTCCTCCTCCAGGGGATCTTCCTGACCCAGGGATCGAACCCACAGCTCTTGCATCTCCTGCAGGAGGATTCTTCACTACTAGTGCCACCTGGGAAGCCTCTGTAGAAACATTACTTGGGCAGTAATTTTGAGTTGGATTGGAGGCAGACAAGATTGAGACTTTTCATTAATTTTAGATGAGGATGGGAATGACAGCTGCAGGGTAAGAAATGATCCTACCCTCCCTCTACCCTTCACCCCTAGCATAATTTCTGCCAATGCCCCCCTACTCCCACCCCAGATTATGATATTAAAAGTCACTTCCTATGAAGAGGCCAAGACGGATTCAAGAGATACTCAGAGATTCAAATGCCTTAGTAACTTACTGGATAGTGGTGAAGAGTGAGACAAAAGTGATTCTTAGATTTCTGGCCCTGGCAACTACATGAATATTTGTCATTCCGGAATCACACAGGCTGGGAAACAGATCTGGGGAATAAATACAATGAACAGAATTTCAGGATCTGTGGATTATCTGGAAGGAACTCTCCAGTAGACGGTCAAGTTCTGGACTTGGGAGCTGGACCTGCCAGTTCACTCTTGATAATGGAGCATCAGTTGAAGCTGCCAGAAAAGATCCTTAGAGAAGGCCTTGAGCATTGTAATGACTCACTGAGCTCTGACTCACTGGTAGCATTGTCCAACTAGCTCTAGTTTTGCTGTCCTAGTGGTCAGGAGCTTAGAACTTCACCAAAAAAAAAGAAACAAAAAAGGTGGAAAACAATACTGTTACAAAGAAAAGCTCAACTGGATCACTAAGGCAACCTTCCTATGTTGGGAAGGAAACTGGTCACAGGAGATTACTAAATGATGGGATGGGTTGCATCATTTACTCTGAAGCAGTGCACAATAGAGAATCCAAACTCAATTCTGTTGGCAAATCAATTGGAAAACCTGGACTCTGCCATGAAAAGCTTAAACTCTATTCTCATTCATATCAGGTCTTTATTTTTCCACGGCTTCCAAGGTTGTCTCACCTTTCTTATTGATTTATTCTACATGAAAGCTGATCGAAGCCTTGAAAAGAAACTTTGTTCTTGGGTCATTTCATAATGAATGCTCTTGGAATCAGTCTGGCGAAAACTAATGAGGATTTTATCATGCACTGCTACAGGAAATCATCAATTATTCCAAAGCTCTAGGCTCCCAAATCTTAATGTATACAATACTATAACCTTGTATTGGTTTTGGAGACATATGTTTTCCTTCCCTTCTTTTGGAGGAAAGGGATATTGCCCTATTTAAGTCTAGCACAATGACTGGCAAGCAGAAAATTACTCCATAAAAGTTTATTGAAATGTACTTATAGGTAACAATTATTGCAGTGGGGATGAGGAGAAATGGGAAACAACAGGGTATCAGTGTGCAAATGACATTTTAATCAGAGTACAAATGGTAAATAATTGGACTTCAGTATGACTTTAATCTTTGTTGTCCATTACTATGAGAATGTGTGAATCAAAAATGCATGGATTATTAGGTCTGTTTGCTCTGCCTGTTTGCCCTCTTGCAACAAAAGTTTTCATTAAATGACAGGTGGTACCTACCATAGAAAATACATAGGGTTAGGAGGAGAAAGTCAAGCTCTATTTGATTGCCTTCTAGGAAGACCTGTATGTCAGGGAAGGATATCGAATCATCTGACTAGAATAGGGTGTGGTGTTTACTTGTGGGTATTCACTTACTATTATCCTTGGCTTCTATTATCACAAATCATTACAAATTGCATCACTGTGGGAAATAGTTGTCTTACCAAGTTTCTCAGATCATAAATTCAGAGGCCTAAAATGAAGGCTTTTTGCACACGTGCTAAGTCACTTCAGTCTTGTCTGACTCTTTGTGACCCCATGAACTGTAGCCTGCCAGGTTCCTCTGTCCGTAGGATTTCCCAGGCAAGAATACTGGAGTGGGTTGCCATGCCTTCCCCCAGACATCTTCCCTACCAAGGGATCAAACCCACATCTCTTATATCTCCTGCACTGGTACATGGGTTCTTTACGACTAGCACCACCTGGGCTGCCCGAACTGAAAGTATAATCCCATATGCATGCATGTGTGTGTGATGTTATTAAACACTTATTGACTACTCACCAAATGTGCCAGGCATTGTGGTAACTGTTTCACAAGGATTAGTTTATCTAACGGTCACAACAACCCAGTGAGGTAAAGCTACTATCCCTGCTGGCCACCCACCCTTTACTTCACAGATAAAGGACCTGAGAGACAGAACAGTCAGCTAGCTTGTCCACACTGTCTGACTCCAAAGCTGAGGCTCTGAACCATTACACAGCAGGCGTCTTCACAAGCAAGGTGCCAGATGAAATGCAGATAGGGTTTGGAGTGACTCACGCTCGCTCCACTTCTAACCTCAGACCACATTGAGACATGGCCACCGCTTCCTCTTCAGCCTTCCCAGCCAAGAATAACACCTGAGAAGTGGCTTCCTGTTGGATCTGGAGGTACTTGTGATTCTTGTGTGTCTGAGAATTCTGTAAACTCAAGTCCCCTTTTGAATTAATACATATGACTTGAGTTGTTAATAGCTTGAAGAGGAAGTGTCATAGCTAAACAATAGACTAGAACAGAAATAATTTCTTAAAATGCTGAGTCTCCTACCATTCAATTGCCCAGAAAATTTGTTCTCATCCCAAGTGCCATTATTTGTAGGAATTTTTCTCTTTTTTCTCAACATAATGAAGCCCTGACCACATTCCACAAGACTCTTCTGTCCATGGGGTTCTCCAGGCAAGAATACTCCTCCAGGGGATCTTCCTCACCCAGGGGTTGAATCCAGGTCTCTCACATTGCAGGCAGATTCTTTACCATCTAAGCCACCAGGGAAGCCAGAGAAGGCCTTTTCGTGACAGCTTATTAGAGATCTACCATATCTGAACTTTCACTTTAATTGCATAAGAGGAGGAATATAAATATGGACCACCTTGGCTTTATGGGAAGGAAATGGAGACTCTCTTTTCTCTAGTTCATTCTACTTCTCCAAGGTTAGTCCAACAAAAAACAGGAACTAAATGTCATGAATTGATTTCTATTCAGCATATGTCACCACCAGGATATCTTTGTTTTGATGAAGAGCCTTCCATCTTCCTGGAAAGAAGACAAGTATGTCAAGGATTAGGTTCACTTATTATACACAGAATTCGTTACCTAAATTTGTGGTCCCCAGCCATTCCATTGTAATAGGCTGGTCGGTAATCAAAGCCAACCGGGTCATCTCTTACTCTACCCACTGATACAGCCTCCCAACTTCTTTCCACAGCTCAAAACATTACTGATGGGGAGGGGTCCCTGCCACTACAAGTCAAGTTAGCACTCTTCCCTTCCACCCACCCCTTCTTGTAAATTTCTAGTTAGACACCATCACTTCTTAATCATTTCTATTCCTGAGAAGACTGAAGTAAAATGATCTCTTGGGAAATTCCTGACATGTAAATCTAAGAAGCTGAGAAGGGCCCAGACATAATTCCAGAGAGAAGGGTGACTCCATACCTTTTGCCACACACTACACATTCCATTGAAGTGCCAAGCAGTGGACAACCCACAATTCTTCTTCAACCTCTAAATCCTTTATTAGTTCTCAAAATATGTCTAAAGTATCTACTAGTTTATGCCAGATGCTATGCTAGGTGTTGATGGTGAAAAGACATGATCCCTCACTAAGCTAGAAAGCTCTTTATTTCCTTTACTGTCTTAGTATCTTACCCCTTTTTGCCTGAAAGATACCATCATTATTGTCCAGTCTGAAAGAGGAGCCCAGATCAAGTGTCCCTAGAGGTCCCTCTCCACTGTAAGAATCTATTATCTTGGATCTGAAATAAAACAGGAAATGGTTTGGCCAGGTGCATGGGTACAATCAACTAGTAGAACACTATTCTGAGGGATGATTTAGTTCAGTGTATCTAATATTTTCCAGTGGTCATGTATGGATGTGAGAGTTGAACTTTGAAGAAAACTGAGCGCTGAAGAATTGATGTTTTGGAATTGTGGTGTTGGAGAAGACTTTTGAGAGTCCCTTGGACTGCAAGGAGATCTAACCAGTCCATTCTAAAGGAGATCAGTCCTGGGTGTTCTTTGGAAGGAATGATGCTAAAGCTGAAACTCCAGTACTTTGGCCACCTCATGCAAACAGTTGACTCATTGGAAAAGACTTTGATGCTGGGAGGGATTGGGGGCAGGAGGAGAAGGGGGCAACAGAGGATGAGATGGCTGAATGGCATCACCGTCTCGATGGACGTGAGTTTGAGTGAACTCCGGGAGTTGATGATGGACAGGGAGGCCTGGCGTCCTGTAATTCATGGGGTTGGAAAGAATCGGATACGACTGAGCGACTGAACTGAACTGAATATCTGTAAACTCCCCCCACTTTGGAAAGATAATTTCTTATGCTTCTCTTAATGTTTTGATCCTTAGCCAGTACATAAGGTCAGATTAATTTGTCTTTGTGTTTCTTTTCAAAACATACTGTTCTTTCAAATGTAGCAAGCACAAAGAATCATATTATGGATATTCTTCCCATGACTGTCACCCAGTTAAGAATGCTTGTTAAGGACTTCCCTGGAGACTTTGTGTTCCCAATTAAAGAGTACAGGTTCAGTCCCTGGTCGGGGAACTAAGATACTGCATGATGCCTGGTGCAACCAAAAGAAAGGAAAGAAAGAATGCTTATTAAGCTTCCAGCTTCTTTCACTTAATTAAGGTTTCTATGTCTCTGAACCAATATTAGTCTGACTCATTGGATTAAGATGAGATTATGTCTTCTGTAGATGGTTTAGGAGAACTGTAATTTGACCTTCTCCAGCACTACAAGATTTAAATGGATGACCTTTCACAGAGGTGGCTGGGATGAAGTTAGACTTCATTGCCCCTCCCCTCCCTACCTGGAAAATAACACAGTGTATATGTTACCTTTTCGGTGCAGAGCTAGTCCCACACAAACCTATAAAGCCTGAAAATCTGGCTATTGTACACCTAATCCTCCAATTCTCTTTTTCAAAATTTCTCCATGCTTTAAATAACTCCCCCAGTGCCCAGATTTCATGCAACTAACTTGTGGTACACCATGCAATTGAATAATTATACAGCCATTAAAAATCACACTGTGTGTGTGTGTGTGTGTAAGTCACTTCAGTCATGTCCAACTCTTTGTGACCCTGTGAACTACAGCCCATCAGGCTCCTCTGAAGCTTCCTGACCCAGGGATCAAACTCACGTTTCTTATGTCTCCTGCATTGGCAGGCAGGTTCTTTACCACTAGCACCACTTGGGAAGCTCCAAAAAATCACACTGCAGAGGAATATTTAGTAGAATGGAAAGATGTTCAGCTACTTCCCTCAGCTCCCTGATTCTCAATCAGAGTATGAAACTTGCCAAATATTTTATTCTGGTCACTGCTTCCTGAGCATACAAAATGCATCATTTCCTGTGCCACATCAAGGTTTACGGTCTTAGTTCTAAGAACTGGTTTATAAGTAAGGAAGCAGACTGTTTCCTGTTAGACCAGCAATAACGAAATAGACTATAACAGTTTATTCTCTTCAGAAGAAGTAAAATGAATGTATGCTCAGTCTGACATCCTCAGGATGCAAACTCCTCATTGAAGTTTAGGAGACATCTGTTGGGAGATAACTATTATTTAATACTATTGTTTGGAAGCAAGATATAAACCCTCGCACAACGCTATAGCTGGGGTATCCTGAACATGCAAATTAACCTCTCTGAGGTTCAGTTTCTGCATTGTTGAAATAGGACCACAGTAATACTTACTTCACAGGGTTAGTGGAAAGAATAAAAAAATAGCATGTAAAGAATTTAGTTTAATGCTTGATAGTAAGTTCTCAGTAAATGTCAGCTATTATTCCCAGCTCTACTGCAGTTTTATCCTCCAGCCTACACTTAAGAAGGGAGACAGGATGGTAGAGTTGAGAGGGTCTCACCCGCATAAATAAAAACAGAGCACAGCATCCACTCGGATTCTCAGTCTCTGACTTACAAGGAATTAAAGTCAGCTTTGTGTGATCCCTTGTCTTTGCCCCAGTCTGCCTCCCCCAGTAAAAGCAATAAGAGGGGTTGTCACTTCTCCATGAAGTGTAAAACTGCAAGGGCATTTGAGGGGGACTGTTAGCTGCTCTGGGCCCAGTCTTTAGGATTTCTGGGTATAAAGATTACCACAGGATGAAGTAAGAAGGAATGGCTTCAAAGAGAGAAAAACCAGCTGAGATCATAGGGCCTTGGCAATGGCAGAATGTTGTGGGCAATTGCAGTGACAAAGATGCATCTGAGAAGTTGTCTCAGGAATGACAAGTAGGAAGTCCCATGCAGGATACCTGTTGCGAGACAAATTTTTCCCACTGAGAAGCCAAAAATTCTCTTGAACTTGGTGAATGCCACCATCCATCTGGCTCTTTAGCCAAAAGGTGAATTTAATTCAAGGGAGTAAAAATACTTAGAGAGTCCTTACGATGAGGAAAGTTGTCTGCAAGCACCGAGGCAGCAATGCAGATAAGTGAGGAATTGCAATGTGCTGGCTGGCTTTGAGAGAAAAAGACATCTACACTCACAACTACTCCAAGTCAGAAAGTGATCCCTGCCCAAGGGAGGTATAGAGAGCTCTGGGGGTGTACTTACCAGGACAAGGAATCCTGTGTAAGAAGCTTCCAACGGTGGAGAACAGGAGGGCAGCGGGAAAGGAGGGGAAAGAATCAACACAAGATTTACAGCAAGAACATCTCATTTCCAGCACTGCTGACATGTCCTGGACATGCTGCCATCCCTGACTATTCAGAACCCAGAGTGAAAAGCAATTTGCATCCCTCTGATTCATGTTGAATTGTTCTTCATTCTCAATCTATTGCCTCCATCTGCACTTTCCAAGAAATTACTACCCTGGGATCAACTGAAAATAAAGGTCATCTTATTTCAGCTTGTTTCCAAGGGATTTTGGAGTCTGAAGTATGACCATCTACCTGCAACCTGATGGTGGGCAGTGTGCCCTTTCTACCCTGCCCTATTCTGTAACCTGAGACTTTGTAACTACTATCAGTGGCCACAGAATTAGATTGATTGCCTACCAGTTGCTTTCAGGTCCATCCTTTCCTTTAAAAAGCCTTCATTTCTATTCTTGAGATCAGACTTGTTAGGGGTCGCAGAGATAAGGCACTATCTCATCACAGCTTAATTATGTATCCATTCCAAGAATGGTGTCTGAAGAAGGTTCTATGGGTGCTAGGTGAACTCCAGACCAGTTCTCACATTGGACACTGGAGAAGAATATCTTGGGGAAATTGAACTGAGCCAGGTGAGCTTCAGGAGTTGGGAAAGAAGAGTGGCAGGCTCTACATGACAGGATTAATTAATTCATTCAACACTCAACATACATCAACCGAGTATCCACTACATGCCAAAGGATATAGCGAGAAAAGACCCAGGTAGACCACAGTGTAATGAGAGGGAAAAGCAACCAAAATGTAATTGCGATATAGTTTGATCACTGTGGGGCTTCCCAGGTGGTACTAGTAGTAAAGAACCCACCTAGCTTCTCTGGTGACTCAGACGGTAAAACTCTGCCAATAATGCAGGAGACCCAGCTTTGATCCCTGGGTCGGGAAGTTGCCCTGAAGTAGGAAATGGCAACCCACTTCAATATTCTTGCCTGGAGAATTTCATGGACATAGGAGTCTGGTGGGCTACAGTCCACAGGGTCTCAGAGTCCCACAAGACTGAGCAACTAACACTTTCACTTTCACCAAGGCAGGAGACATAAGAGATTATGGTTATATCCCTGAGTTGGGAAGATCCCCTAGAGGCAGGCATGGCAACTCACTTCAGTATTCTTGCCTGGAGAATCCCCATGGAGCCTAGTGGGATACAGTCTATGGGGTCACAAAGAGTTGGACAAGACTGGGCAACTGACCATGCACACGCATGAGCATGGCAACCGTAGGAGAAAGTCAATGTGAAATAAAGTAAGACAGGAAGGAATTACCTCCAAGCTTTGGGGTTGAGAGAAGTCTTCTGGAAGGAAGGCAGAGGCAGAATTAACAGATCTGTGACTTTATACCTGGGCCAGATGGCAGAAGAGGCAGGAGAAGGGGTGGAAATCAATACCTATGGCAGCCAGGACTTTATGGCCTTGCCACCAAGAACCTTTCATCTCTCATTCTTTGCTTTTCTACACCCTTGGTTCTTCTGATCTGCCTTCTCCCATCAGATTTGTGCACCAAAGAGAAACACCATAGACCTCAATAAGAATGGACCAAAAAGGCGTTTTATAAAGACAGCCTTGGTGAAATGTGATATTTAGCCTCTGTAACCCTGAGGAAAATCTCTGGAAGAGGGCAGTGTTTGCGGCATCCCAGACTCAAGAGGGGAACCAGACATAGCCAAACCTAAGTCACTTTCCTCCCATTTTCATCTTATTTTCTCTCCCGTCTCTTCTCCTTGACCCTTGGGAGGAAAGAGGAAGAAAATTTAGTAGAAAGAGGTAAAGAAAAGGTTATAGAGATGGAAATAGAGAAAAGAATACTGAACTGCAAGGCATCTCAGCTACCTGGTTCTTATCACTAATGATCCTCAGGCCATTCTTAACGAGGATTTTCTCCTGCCTTCCTGGATTGGGGATGAGAAATGAAGGTAAATGCAAAACATTTGCCTCCAAACACTGTGAAGGTGGAGCTGGCTGGGCCAAGGCCAGCTGTCTCTCAGGACCACGCTCTTCCCCCGCTCTTCCCCTCTTGCTCACTCCCTGCTCTTCTCCAGCTGCCTCACTGCCCTGAGTCCCCTGCCACCTTTTGCCTCCTCTTCGGACTCTCTTTTGTTCCCTACTGATACCTGTGAAGATGCAATCAACTCGCCTTCTGCTCTTGCACTGAGCTAGTGGACTAGCTTTCATGAGACTTGGTGGGGACCACATGTAGAATCTTGTTCACAATCTATTCCTCAGAGGCAGTGATATTATAACAGGAGGGAACGTGGCAGGGCACAACTTTGGAAAGAATGACATGGCCCAGGACACGATATAAAGATTAGAATCAAATGGGACCAAGATGGCAGACAAGATAGACTTTGATCCTCTATCAGCAAAATGACACACCCAGAGACACTATGACAGTTCCAAGGCACTGTCAAAAGACCAAGGAGTGGGCATGGGCCCAATTCCTGGAAATCTGCACCCCTTCTCCAAAATAGATCGACTGATCCTCCCACTCATTCAGTTCAGTTCAGTCGCTCAGTCGTGTCTGGCTCTTTGCAACCCCATGAATCGCAGCACGCCAGGCCTCCCTGTCCATCACCAACTCCCGGAGTTCACTCAGACTCACGTCCATAGAGTCCGTGATGCCATCCAGCCATCTCATCCTCTGTCGTCCCCTTCTTCTCCTGCTCCTAATCCCTCCCAGCATCAGAGTCTTTTCCAATGAGTCAACTCTTTGCATGAGGTGGCCAAAGTATTGGAGTTTCAGCTTTAGCATCAGTCCTTCCAATGAACAC
>SJYV01048058.1:503087-515139 GCA_006410875.1 Neotragus pygmaeus | reverse complement strand
GATGTTGACAATTTGATCTCTGGTTCCTCTGCCTTTTCTAAAACCAGCTTGAACATCAGGAAGTTCATAGTTCACATATTGCTGAAGCCTGGCTTGGAGAATTTTGAACATTACTTTCCTAGCATGTAAGATGAGTGCAATTGTGTGGTAGTTTGAGCATTCTTTGGCATAGCCTTTCTTTGGCATTGGAATGAAACTGACCTTTTCCAGTCCTGTGGACACTGCTGAGTTTTCCAAATTTGCTGGCGTATTGAGTGCAGCACTTTCACAGCATCATCTTTCAGGATTTGAAATAGCTCAACTGGAATTCCATCACCTCCATTAGCTTTGTTCGTAGTGATGCTTTCTAAGGCCCACTTGACTTCAAATTTCAGTATGTCTGGCTCTAGATGAGTGATCACACCCATTACTGTAAAAAATTATCCAGCCTATAAAAACTAACCACACCACATTTTGCAGTTGCCCTTGCCCTCTGCGACGGCTCACACTCTGGCTATGGGATGTGCTCCTCTCTGAATCTGAATAAATTCACTTTACCTATCACTTTATCTTTCAGTGTATGCTTTTCTGTGATGAGACATCAAGAACCTGAGTTTCATTAGGTCCTGAAACCAGGTACTGTGGGTTTTACCTGGGTTGAGTCCCAGCCTTGTGGGTTCAAGTCCCAAGCAGGGTTTTGACTAGGTTTGAGTCCCAGCACATGGGTTCAAGTCCCAATCTGAGGTAAACAATTTTAATACTAACCAGGACCCTGTGGGGCTCTCGGGCACAAGGCCTTTCTGTGTCCCCATTTCCTTAATTATAGGAAAAAGCCTTCATTCAGCCTCCCTGACCTTCCTGAGTTTCAGTGAGCAGATAAGCAGTTGTTAATTAGGGAAGGGAGGGGATGCGAGACCAGGGAGAAACAGTCAAGAGCAGCCTTATGGCAAGGTCCTCTCTCCTCATCAACGGATACACTCAACAATAGCTTTGACCTATTTTGCAGATACTTGAATTCTCTCTCTAGGTGGGAGAAGTCTTAAGAATGATATGCTGCCCACAAGCATGTAGATCCCAGACCAGTTGGATCTGAAGGTTGATGCTGACTCCCACTTACCTCACCATCCACCCATCAGAAGAATCTCCATGAGCTGATCACGCCTTCTTTAAGCAGTTACTCTGAAACTTGTCACTATCTTCCCCAAGATGGGATAAACAGTTTTGAGGACATTAGCCTGCTGTGTCCCCTTTTCTACTTCACCCAAAACTCTGTCTCTGAGATTTTAATCTGGCACCAGCATACAGAGAAGCTGAGCTTTCAGCATCAGCAGCAGTCTCCAGGCTCTCCATTAGCAGCAGCTGCTAAGATTTCAGAAAGGAGGCAGGTCAGCCTTGTGTGACACAGAGAAATACATGAAGACACACTTGGTCTCCTTCCTCTTAGCAACAAAAAAAAGCAACAACAATAATCCTCTTCATCTGCAGAGTCTTTCCTGATTGCCTTCAACCCTTCTCTGCCTCTGGTTTTCCTTTGTGCCATTGGTCTGTATTCCACAAACACCTTAATAAATATCACCTAAAAGGTGATATTTTTTATTGTTTGTTCTGATTATATTTTTCTCAATAGCAATGATAAGTTTATTTTCACCCAACTTTTAACTTAAAAAATTTCAAACAGAATTGACTGGATTTTGTCATGAATGCCCATTTATCCACCACCCAGTTTCTCCCATTAACACTTTACTGTTCTCACTTTTTTACACATACAGACATCTATCCATTCCTCCCTCCATCCATCAAACTATTTTCTCTTTTATGCATTCAAAATACATTGCAGACATCTGCAAACTTCCCACTAAAAACTTAAGCATCTATGGGATTAACTTGATATTATCATCATTATCAGTAAAAGTTCCATACTATCACCTTTTTAAATCAATGAGAATAATGTCTCTTGGAGGTCATACTTTTACATATAGTATATCTATATCTCAAAACCACTCTGCAAAGTAAAGATTATTATGTCTACTTTACAGATTTTGAAACTGAGGCTGAAGTTTGTCACCCACAGTCTTTCTCATGCTAAAAAATGGCTTATTTCTCCTACTGTGAGTGCACTGAATGCAGAGTTTTTGTCTCCTACTTCTTTGAATCCTCTGTAGCATTCAATGGTGCCCTGGATATAGGAGGTCATCAAAGTTTCCTATAGCTAATGAGAGAGAAGTTTGGTTGTAGAGGGTGATGTGATGAGGGAGTTAAGCAGAGACACAGAGCTGCTTTATTATCTGCAAAGCCAGCCTTCCCTCCCAAATGCACATAGTCATTAGTAAGAGGATAAATTTAAAGCCAGATGAAACAGCCAGTTGCTAAACAAAAGCAAGTTAGATAAATTTTGGTATATCTGCATTCTACACTGACAAGGCATTAAACACTCCCAAACAGATAGGAGGAGGGAAAAAAAAAAAAAAGAGTAGACATTAAACCAGAGCTGTGCTTCCAAGATCTTTTCAGACAATGACATCCCTGCGACCTTGTAGGAACAAGGAAATCACCAATAAATGCCACGTACGTGCTCAGATGCTCACTCAGCCATACATATATGTAGGACTTACCATCTGAGTCACCAGGGAAGCCCCCATAAATGCCACATGTCCAACCAATTTTCTGCATACAACAAACAGGACTCAAGCTGATGGACAAGAGATAGAATTCAAAAACAAAAAATCACTCAAAATCTTTTCATATACCTGTATCTATTTCTATTGGTTATCCATTTTAAATACACCAGTCTGTGAGTCTCTTTCTGTTTTGTAAGTAAGTTCATTTGTAGTATTTCTTTCTAGATTCCGTTTATAAGGGATGTCACATATGTATGGTTGTTCAACTGAAACTATCACAATGTTGTTAATCGGCTGTGTGTGTGTGTGTGCGTGCGCTTAGTCGCTCAGTCATGTCTGACTCTTTGAGACCCCATAGACTACAGCCCACCAGGCTCTTCTGTCCATGTGGATTCTCCAGGCAAGAATACTAAAGTGGGTTGCCACGCCCTCCTCCAGGGGATCTTCCTGACCCAGGAATCAAACTGGGGTCTCCTGCATTACAGGTGGATTCTTTATCAGCGGAGCTACCAGGGAAGCCCGTTAATGGGTTATACGCCAATGTAAAATAAAAAAACTCAAAAAAATGTCTTTTCAGTAAAGAGAAAAATGTCAAAAAAAAATAATAAAGATGAAGGTCTAGCAAATAACTAGAACATAGAAAAGTGGGCATAATTCCCTGGATCCCAACACTGGATGGTTTATTCTCACAATGTCCCTTCATAGGAAGACATGTATAGGAGGTCCATGACCAGGTATAATAACTGACCTTGGCCTTGGTAGTGACCCTGAGCCTGTGAGTCCTCCCTACACACCGGCCCAACACCCTCCTTTTGGTCTGAACATTTCTATAGTTGCTATATTGGAACCCCACTCAGTAGTTTCCCACCCCAGGTCTTCCCTAACAGGATCATCAAAAAGGCAGAAGAGTGACCTACAACCAGAGGTTGTACATATGAACAATCCGTATGGTTGTACCTACAACCATATGAACCTCTGAGTCAGCTGAATCAACACTGATTTTGCCCGGTGGGAGGGAGTCCAGACCAGGAAAAATGAAGGAGCCTTCCAGTCCCCAGACTCACAGCAAGGACTCAGGACTCACCTCACTTACTTAGGAGAAATCAAGCTTGAAATAATCAAAGAGAAAATTTTCTCCACCTGTTGTCCAACAGATAAAACTAAAACGCTTTTTGGACCAAAGGATAAGCTGAGTGTTTCACTGACTTGCAGAGTCCAACCAAAAGGAGTGGTCTTGATATGGAACAGTAAGGAAAACTAGCCCTTGCACCAGCCTTGCTTCTCAGTACTCCCATTCAGCCCTCTGTCTGCTAAGAATGTTCATGCTGTATTTATCCTAATTCCTTTGGTACACACCTCCTTTCTGGAGATACATCCAACAAGTGCCTCCTAATACTTGGAGTGAAGGAAAAAGACAAGGTTGACGAGAGAAAGGACAGGGGAAAGAGAGACCTCATAACTTTGGTGTGTTGCCTTCCAACTCTGGCTGGCCATCGCTGGCATCACAGCTGGTGCCACATGATGCCCCACAACACAAGCCCTCCCACACAGGACCTCACTAGAACTGCACATCAGACCAAGACCCCTCCCTCATGGGCCCTTTCGCTGCGCCTTTCTCAGAGTTTCTCAGGAACTCTTCTGTGACTGTGCTGTGTGCTGTGCTTAGCTGCTCAGTCATGTCTGACTTTTTGTGACCCCATGGACTGTAGCCCATCAGGCTCCTCTGTCCTTGGGGATTCTCCAGGCAAGAACACTGGAGTGGGTTGCCATGCCCTCTGCCAGGGGATTATCCCAACTCAGGGGTCGAACCCAGGTCTCCTCCACTGCAGGCGGATTCTTTACCAGCTAAGCTACCAGGGAAGCCCCTTTCTGTCACTTCTTTTCTGTAACTTCCCATATCCAAATCACAACTTAATGAAATTTTATTTATCCCGTTCATGACATGTTAACATTTCTGTCTTGACACCTTGTCTTGACATTAGCTTCAAGGTAATATACAGTAATATTTCTGGAAATAGAAGCCCTGGGCTGTGATTTTTAAATGTTTGTGGTAGAATCATTACCTAAATGAATGTATCTTTCTTATTCTGAATACTATACAATTCAAAGAGACTCCTGATATGCTAAGGGAATTTGCTCCTAGCGATCATTTATATCATCTCTAAAATTTTTTGATCATCCATCCCTATAAGTAAAAAATCTTGAATATATGCCTCCAAAATACATCTATATTCACTTATAAATTTTATACATAAATCATTGTCAATTTTACAGTGTTATTAGAGCTCAATTTCTTATGTTAGATACAAATAGAAGTTCTAATATATTACTCCTATATAAATATTGATTATCATAGAGAATGGATTATCATAGAGAATGGATGCTTATATCATAGAGAATGGATGCAGGTATAAGATTCACAACACGGGTTGCAAGTTAAGTTTTATTTGGGGCAAAATGAGGGAGCAGCCCAGGGGACAACACCTCAGATACCTCTGAGAGACTGCTCCAAAGCAGCAGTGGGGTAAGTTCAGTAAATAAGATTTTGGTGAAGGGGGAGTTCAGTGCAATCAAGCACTTCCTTTACAAGAGGTTTTGTGTTAGTCATGTGGAGCTGATGTCACCACGAAGGGATTTAGTGCTTTTCTAGATATGAAGAGATGCAAGGATTGAGACAACAGAGGATGAGATGGTTGGATAGCATTACAGACTCAATGGACATGAATTTGAGCAAACTTCGGGAGATGGTAAATGACAGGGAAGCTTTGTGTGCAGCAATCCGTGGGATACCAAATAGTTGTACATGACTTAGTGACTGAACTAAACTGAACTGAAGGATAGGAATTATGAAATCAGTTCCTGAAAATATCTAACTGCCTAAAGACCTGTTCCATCAATTTCCCTAGAGCACAGAGTACCTCACTCTCCACCCTGAATCCCCTTCAGGCTGTATCGAAGGTCAATAGCTGCAGCAGCACAGGGCTCAATCTCTGCAGAGGGAAAAGGCAAATGTCCTTGGCAAGCACCAATCTGAAGTTGACATACCCCACTGTGGAGGCTATGATATAAAAAGAATGGAGAAATATGTGTAAGGCATGAGCATCTTTGCAAGGACAATAATATTTCTCTTCCAACTCAGTAGAATCCTGCTGTGATAGATACATGTACAAGGTTCCCTAAGCTAATAAAAAATGAATTCTTTATCTTAATTTAATGAGAAGTGCTGAGACATAACTAATCTCAATTGCTATCCTTGACATTAATTTCAGCACCCCACCCCCTTATTACTTGAGTTTTGAAACAAGAAAGTTGCAGCAAAATTGACTTATTTGCTTTCCACCTTCCAGGATTATCCCTTTATAGAAATGCTAATGAGCATCAAGCCAGTCAATCCTAAAGGAAATCAGTCCTGAATAGTCACTGGAAGGACTAATGCGCGAAGGCTGAAGCTCTGATACTTTAGCCACATGATGCAAAGAGCTGACTCATTAGAAAAAGACCCTGATGCTGGGAAAGATTGAAGGCAGAAGGAGAAGGAAATGACAGAGGACAAGATGGTTGGATGGCATCACCAACTCAAAGGACATGAGTTCAAGGAAGCTCCAGGAGTTGGTGATGGACAGGGAAGCCTGGTGTGCTGCAATCCACAGGATGGTAAAGAGTCGGACACAACTGAGTGACTGAACAGCAACAACAATGAGCACTGAAGTGGTCAAGTTGCATGAGGGTGTAAGGATGGGGTCCCAGACTGCATTTAAATCATCACAAAATGACAGTGCAATTTTAACAGGGAAGAACCGAATCTGNTAAAGAGTCGGACACAACTGAGTGACTGAACAGCAACAACAATGAGCACTGAAGTGGTCAAGTTGCATGAGGGTGTAAGGATGGGGTCCCAGACTGCATTTAAATCATCACAAAATGACAGTGCAATTTTAACAGGGAAGAACCGAATCTGACTCCATGTTGGATCTGTTTCTTTCACTTTAAACTTTGTTTGCCGTTGCTTTTGCTACTACACTAAAAGGATGCTGTCTACAGCTGTAAGCATACACAATCCCCTGCCTTGGGGCCCCTCTGCCTGAATGTTAAACTAAAGTGCCTTTGTTCAGCTCACATGGAGACATTCTGATCCCGACCACCTTGAATGACTGCTGAAAAGAAAAAAATTGACCCATCCCCTCCCTGATGCTGCCCAAGCCAGGAGATATTTTACAAGAGTTAACAGCTGTTTTACTTTACTTCCTCACCTCCTCCTCATCTCTGTTCTGTAAAAGTTACTAGCAATCAGACCCCTATACGATGGTATTCAAAGACACTAGCCTGCCATCTTCTCAGATGCCTGGCTTTCCAAATAAAATCACTATTCCTTGCCTTAACACTTGGTCTCCTGATTATTGGTCTATTGTGCAGAAAGTGGGGCTTCCCTGGTGGCTCAGTGGTTAAGAATCTGCCTGCAGTGCAGGAGCCACAGGAGACGTGGATTCAATACCTGGGTCGGGAAGACCTCCTGGAGGAGGGCAGGGCAACCCACTCTAGTATTCTTACCTGGAAAATTGATGGACAGAGTAGCCTGGTGGGCTATAGTCCATAGGGTTCTAAAGAGTCCCCCACAGCTGAAGAGACTTAGCACACAGCACCCATGCACAGCAAGCAGACCAAACTTGGATTCAGTAACACAGTCACTGTTATCTTCCGAACATAAGCTCTAGACTCTGTCACCACTACTCTTCCATGTCACTTGCAGGTCTGTCTGTTCATAAAAAAAGAGAAAGCAGATGAAAAATCCTGCTTAGATGAGAAAAGGAAAAGAGGCAGTCTCCATTCAGCTGTGAGCTAACTCCCTTCTATAAGCTGTAGATGCTGAAATAAAATAGATGTGCCCTTTTAAGGAACACTCTCCCTGCTGCTGCTGCTAAGTTGCTTCAGTCGTGTCCGACGCTATGCGACCCCATAGACGGCAGCCCACCAGGCTCCCCCGTCCCTGGGATTCTCCAGGCAAGAACACTGGAGTGGGTTGCCATTTCCTTCTCCAATGCATGAAAGTGAAAAGTGAAAGTGAAGTCGTTCAGTCATGTCCGACTCTTAGCGACCTCATGGACTGCAGTCTACCAGGCTCCTCTGTTCATGGATTTTTTCAGGCAAGAGTACTGGAGTGGGGTGCCATTGCCTTCTCTGACACTCTCCCTACCAGTTCTCAATAAACATGAAATAAAACGTATTCTATAGAGATCCACCCAACTGCTCTGACTTAACACTCCTCAAGCTCAGTGCATTACACCAGACACAAAACGAATCCTGCTGCCAAAATCTGACACTCCTTCTTAAAACTAAAAGTTGTCACCAGGCCAATATCAGTCAAGGTTACAACTTATGTCTCCTGGAGAAAAGAAAGGCTTGGAATTGAACTTGGTTTGTGGGACAAATATGGACAAACCCAGCCCTGCTGGGTCTTGCTCTCGTTGTAGAGAGGAACCTGGTCTCAAGGTTCTCATAGTCCAAAAAGCAACTAAACTTACAAGGGAAGGAAGATCTTAAAAGGACAGCCTATTTCCATAGCTAGTGATTTCCTCTGCAGCCTTGCAGGTAGCTGCCACCACATCTGCCCAGCCAAAGGCTGGGAGAGCAGTAGCTGTATGAACCTTAATGTAAGTTATATAAACAGAACCACTTTTTTTTTTAATGTCAGTCTATTTTTAAAATATTTATTTATTTTTATTGTGCCAGGTCTTAGTTATGGCATGTGGTATCTTCAATCTTCTTTTATTTTTCAGTTGTGACCTGTGGGATCTAGTTCCCTGACCAGGGATTGAACCAGGACCCCTGCAATGAGAGAGCAAAGACAGCCACTGAACCACCAGGGAAGTCCCTAAACTGAACTACTTTTAATCTGATCTGAGGAAACTACTACTAAGCCCTCTTTATCAGAGTGGAGAGAAGCCAACATCCCAAGGCACTCCCCAAACTGGATTGTACAGTCACTCTTGGTAATCCCATCTAGGTAGCAAACCTTTGGTGAAAAGCCTGTAGGCAAATGCCAAGTACTACAGAACACCAGGGCCCACATGGATCTTGTCATTTTAATCATTCTTTTGATAAGAGATCCACAGGGCCTTTGGGAGCCAAGGAAACAGTTGGCAGGGAAGGGTTAAATATTTGGTCTCCTTGCCCATGGAGGCTCTTAAACATCCTGCATCCCACTCCTTATGCCTGTGACTTTTCAGATCAGGTCTTGTCCTTTCCAGTGAACAGTCTTGAACTGAGCAACAAATATTTATTAAACTGCAGAAGCGAATGAAACAAACAAAAACCCTTTGGACTCCCATGGTGATCCAGTGGTTAAGAATCCACCTGCCAACACAGGGGACGCTGATTCAATCCCTGGTCCACAAAGATTCCACATGACACTGGGCAATTGAATCCACGTGTGACGACAATTGGGTCTATGCTCTAGAGCCCCCGAGCCACAACTACTGGGCCCCTGAGCTACAACTCCAGAAGTTCTGGATCCTAGAGCCTGCGCTCCTCAACAAGAGAACCCACGGCAGTGAGAACCCCATGCACTACAAATAGAGACTAGCCCCCCACTCACTGCCACTAGAGAAAGACCCAGCACAGTCAAAAATAAAATAAATACATTAAAAAGAATACAGAGATTTCTACCACAAAATATAAATGCATAAAAATTCTGGCTTCTTGGGCCCAATTCTTTCTCAGTTCTCCTGGAAAAACTTAGAATTTCACACACAGAAAAGTCACACTTGTTCCTTCTATCTCCCTGACCTCATGGTCTACACGGGTTCCCTCGTTAACCCCACTCCATTCATAATAAACTTCTGCTGTCCCTTGAATATGCCCAGGCAAATTCCTATTTAAGGGCCTTTGCATTTGAAGTTCCATCTGTCTAGAATGTCCTTCCCCCATGTGTCTATGTTGCTCACCCCCTTACTTCTTTGAGGACTTTTGTTAGTTATCAACTCCCTTAAAGAGATTTTCCTTGACCTCATGTCTAAAATCAAAACTTTCATCCAGCTTTCTTTCTTTAAAGCATTTGTCACTACTTGATATTGTATCGCATATAATACATTTTATCATATATCACATTATATTATATTAATCTGCTCTTCATTCATTTTTTGTCTGAATACCCCCTTTCTGAATAAGAAAGGAAATTTCTCAAAGGCAGAAAATTTGTGTTGTCCCCTGGTTTATAAATGCATCAGTCAGGGCCGGACACATCAGAGAAATTCTCCCCAGCCTCCCCAGACCAGTAGTAGTGTTACTTGCTCAGTCATGTACTCTTTGAAGCCCTATGGATTGTAGCACACCAGGCTCCTCTCTCCGTGGAATTCTCCAGGCAAGAATACAGGAGTGGGCTGCCTTTCCCTTCTCCAGGGGACCTTCCCGACCCAGTGATCAAACCAAGTTTCCTGCATTGCAGGCTGATTCGTTACAGTCTGAGCCACCAGGGAAGCCCCTCCCAGCTCACCCAGACCCAAACAATGGAAAATGTATCATCATCGTAGCCAATACACATAAGATTCATGCCTGTGGCAGCAATAACAAGAGAAAGGAAATTTGGAAACTTTCAAATGAAAATCATATTTTCAAAGAGCCAGTAAAGCCCTGAAAATTGCTGCGAAACCCTCTTCAGAAATTTCCTATACCTCTTAGCCATTTTTAATTAAATGTGTTGCCCCTAAAACACTAGCATTCAAAATAAACATGGGTTAATTTGATTTCTTTTTTTTTGTTTGGTTTGTTTTGTTTAATCTTTGGCATGGTACCATTACGGTTATAACTATTTGTTCCAAATACTCTGTATTTGGAGTTATATATATGTAGGAATCTAATCACCAGTAAGCACATTACTTTTATGTGAAAATAATCCCTTCTGATTTCCAAACAACCAACTATCGAATGATATTTTGAATTATAACCCATCTGCAAATTGGAAACAGTCTTAAGGATGCCTTTAAAATTTTTAGGATTCAAAGTGACTTGTGATTTGAAGTTTTCCTTTATACACAAAGGAAAACATAAAATTTCAGTAGCAAAAGCAACAAGGAAGAATATACGTGGCCCAAACAAGCCGTTAAGTCCTTTAGGAACAAGATTCAGAAGAAAATGTGCTAAGCATGACACTTTGAGAGGTGTGCCTGCAGAGTCAAGCCATTCTTATCTTCAGGGACTAAACAGAAAGACTACTAGGTACCTTGGATTTATACAATAAGGAATTCAGTGACTAAGTATCAAATCTTACGTGTAGTTGATCCTATACTGACCTCACCCCTAGTTCAGCAACAGTCAACAAAAAATATGTAGCAAGAATAAAAATAGAAATTTAACTTCCCAGTTAGTTATTTATCAATCCTTTTGATCTAAAACAGTCCTTTTCCCTTGTAAAAGTTTCTGCACATATTGTTGTTGTTGTTCAGTCACTAAGCCATGTCCAACTTTCTGTGACCCCATGTACTGCAGCATGCCAGGCTTCCCTGTCCTCCACTATCTCCCTGAGTTTGCTCAAGTTCATGTGCATTGGGTCAGTGATGCCATCCTACCATCTCATCCTTTGAGCACATACATGCTCAGTCTTCCTGAGCTCTTCCCCTTCCCATTTCTTCCACCTGAGATAGCATCTGCGTACAGGCAGAGATCATGGTGGTGGGTAGAGAGAGCTTGGATCTGTGCATGGGTCTCAGTGCCTCTCTTAAAATCCTTCTGGGCCCCCTGAGCAATGGTTGTTCTTGTCCATTTGATTGGTGGTCTTTCTGCCAGTGCTCACGGCCAAAGACAACAGCTGGTCAGATTCATAGTCTGCCATCTCTTGATTTGCTTTGAACTCAGTGAACTTCCTTGCTGACTTGGCCCTAGATCAACTCACACGAGCACTGCAGGACCCTCTGGGGTCTAGCTGTGATGGCCATTTGATCCCTAGTCCAGGGGTCCACCATATAGCTTTCACTACACAGTTACTAGCCCAAAGCACTATCAATTGCTTTCCACACTGGTCAACAGGACAGGGATTTCTGGATTCTTCTTGCTCTTTACCTCAAAACAGAGAAAGATCTCCAGAAGTTAGAATCAAGGTTTTCTACTGTGTAACCAAACCTCATTGGGCTTCCCAGGTGGCACTAGTGGTTAAGAATCCACCTGTCAATGCATTAGATGCATTGGACTCAGATTCCATTCTTGAGCCAGGAAGATCCCCTGGAGGAAATGGTAACCCACTTCAGTGTTCTTGCCTGGAAAATCCCATGGACAGAGGAGCCTGGTGATCTGCAGTCCATGGGGCCAAAAAGAGTAGGATATGACTGAGTGACTGAACCAAAATCCCACCACAACAACCACGCCTCATCAGTAGGGTAGATCCTTGAAGGTGGTTCTTCCAAGTCCCAAAAGGAAACTGGGTCACTAAAATGCCTCTTGTGTCTGCCTTTGCAATCATGACACAA
>SJYV01048058.1:492676-503034 GCA_006410875.1 Neotragus pygmaeus | reverse complement strand
CCCACCTTCAGAGTTCCCCAGATGGGCCCCATCTGTTCTGCACACTGTCCTCATCCACGTCCCAGACCTTCATCCTTTGAGAAAACATTTCCTGCAAGCATTTGAACAACTCTTCTCTGTATACCACACAGTCCTTGCAGAAACCAAAACCTCAACAAGTTCTCTCCAGGGGACTTTGTCTCCTTCTATTTCTGGGATAACATCCTCCATATTCTGCAGCCCTAAATCCCAGGCTCCTAGATGACGATCAGGAATCTGCCAACATTTTATCATCTGAGAAATAATTCAGAGGCAAAGGAAATAGGGCACCATTTTCTTAAATCTTGTATCTTCCACATGGCCAATCCCCCAAGCACAGATTGTTTAAAACAGCTCACTAAACATTTACTGACTTACTGTGATGTGTCAGGCACGGTTTTAGGGGCTGATGATGAAGAGATAAAGGAGATGCAATCCAGTTCTTGAGAAATGTACAGTTTTGTAATTATCTCTATTTCTAGCCCATTCCCAGAGTCAGGGAATGTGGCAGCTATCAAGGAACATGGTTCTCATCTGACACCCATTATACCAGGATATAGGCCAAGGAAAGCCCCAGAGAGAAAGCTGCCCAGCTACTGTAAGTACACGAAGAAAATGTGACGCCGAGAGATGGTGGCTTGGGCTTGGAGTAGCAGGGCTCTCCGTCTTCGGCTCCTCTCCTTACTCTTAGGTGGTGCTCTGTTAACACGGTCTCTCAGCGCTGGGCAGGATCAGTCAGGTATTTGGAAGTTAAAAGCAATGTTATTTCTCTGAATTGAGATGTTTGAATGTAAGAAATATCACTTGAGAATTGTAATTAAACCCCAGAACTCTCTTTAGCTTGGGACAGTGTTCAAGGGTCATCAGTCCTCTCTGGCTATTCTTTCCCTAGCTCAGAATAATTCTGACCCTACCCTTTAATTATTCTAGATTCCCATGGAATAGGGCCAAAGCTATTTCTTTCAAGGATAACAAGATATGTTTCTTTCTCCTTGGGTGTAGTTCACACTGCTTTCTCCCTGGCCACAAGAAGCCTAATTGACTCTATCCCAAAAGTCTTCCTGGACTCCTTTGTGACTTTTCTAGCACTCCGCCAAAGGAGCTGTGTCTAAGACAGACATCTGCACCTGATCTCATCTCTCTTGTCTTTCTCACAGTTTTGAGCTCTTAAAACCTCTATTATATCTCAGTCATAGAAGTGTTATAACATGGATCATGAAAATCTAATAATTATGAACAAAACAAGATTAGAAACAGGTAGCTTTGATCAAACTCTACATAGCTAGGGGAGAGAGAAAAGAGATCCTGGAATCTAAATCCATGGAGTCCAAAAGATTGCCTGAAAAGTATAGGGGACATTGGGAATTGGGTCACAGAACTGGCACACTTGTGCCCTGGAAGCATGCATCTACCAGCTGAGAGACAGAGGTGTTTTATGAGTTTCATGAGAGGCTGCCCTGACAGCTGCCCAAGAATATCTGCCAACTCGGAAAGCAGGAGGACTCAGGTTTTTCTACCAGCTCCACCACAAATGTGTGGCCAACACTTCTAAATGAAAACAAGAGCTTCTGAGTCCTTGTCAATATCATCTGATGAAATGGCCCACAGACTTCTCCTTAATGCAAATGTTGACCCATTCAGGACTAAACAGGAGAGTCACAGGCCCTTGTTCCCTCTAATAATCCCTCTCTTTTTTGCCTTTCTATTTTGTGCATAGCTCCTAAATTGATTCATTGGTCATGTATATCCAACAGGACTAAATTCCCAAAGGGCAAACATATGCTTAGTGTTTTGTGTTTCTGGAGGAACTGGAGAAATTAACAGTTTTGTAAGTATCTCTATTTCCAGCCCATTCCCAGAGTCAAGGAATGTGGCAGCTATCAAGGAACATGGATCTCATCTGACACCCATTACACCAGGATATAGGCCAAGGAGAGCAGAAACCAAAACCTCAACAAGTTCTCTCCAAGGGATTTTGTTTCCTTCTATTTTCGGGGTAACATCCTCCATACTCTGCAGCCCCAGAATATGGGGCTGTGTTCCCCCTCCAGCAACCAGGGCCGTTAGACTCACAGTCCGCCCAATGCTGCTCCTATCACATTACTGACAGCTCCCACTTCCTGACCTGATGATTTCTCATCTTGACCCTCGGCCTTCTCAAAAGCATTCTTCCGTAGGCTCAGTATTTTCTTAAACAGAAGCATATCTGCACATTTCAGCTGGCCCGGGACTGTAGACTGACAGGGGGTTATTCTGAACTCATCATAAATCCTTATCTTTTACACATAATTTTTCACTCAACCATGTATCATCCTATATTATTCTCCCACAGACAAGTGCCTTTGTTGGTTCTGCCTCCCAAATAATGAATGGCATGGCGGTAAAGAGTTCTGACTCTGAACTGATGTAGGTTCAAATCCTGACTCCCCAGCTTACAGCAGAATAGATAAAAATAATGTAGTTGTTTTACAGGACCGCCATGAGATTGCATAAGCTAAAATCAAGACTGCATCTAGACTTCGCTGCCTGGAGCACTACAGGAAGGAAGTCTCTCTAGGTGTCAGCCTTCTAACAATCCCCGAAAGGGCAAGGACCATCTTTCACTTTCTGTTTCTCCCTTTATTACCTAAGCAAACAACAGGTGCTGAGCACACAAAAGCTGTTTGATACACACATATTGACTGATTGAATAGCTCCCCTAAAGGGGCCACATCCTTGTAGGGCTGATAAAAACATTTCTGCTCAAGAATTCAGATGGAAATGCATGTTATAGCTGCTGTTAAAAACCAGGTTTTGGACCATCCTCTGTTGCCCTCTTCTGCTGTCTGTAAAGTTACATCACATTTCCCTTTAAAAGAAGAAAGAATTCCCCGGAGCTGTTCCAAGCAGCAGGGCTGCAGCAATGAGTCAGCAGCTCACCCAGGAGCCAGGCGCTCAGGCTTGGCGCTGGCTGGCTGTGCCCAGTGAGTCTGCAGCTGCCATGGCCGCGCCCTCTGCAGCTCCCCACCGCGGCCCTGCGGCTGTCTGGGGTGCCTGCCTCATAGACGTTTGGAGCATAGATAGCCTGACACTGCGAGGGTGCAGAAGAGCTGCTTCATTTCAGCCACCTGGCCCCCAAAGCTTAGAGTTAAGGAATCAGAGCATGTTTCTGCCAAACAAAATCTTCCACAGGGCAGCCTGCTGACCATCTGGATACTGGGGGCAAAGCAAATGCGAAGCTTGTGACCCTCCGTCTGAAAAGTACACTTTTCACTTACTGTGTCCCGCCAAACCTTAAGCAGAGGGAGGGGGAGCCCTTCTGTGGGCCCCTTAGGGCCTATATTTGCATATTTGAGCTGAAAGGGAAGCACAGACTTCATTTCCTCTTGGCAAGTCAATGAGCTCCTTGAGAGTGAAGATTGTGTTGGGCTCCCTGGCAGCATCCTCAGTCCCTAGACTGTGCACAGTAGGTAATCAATAGGCCGATAATGGTTGATGAACCGCCCAGCCTGTTAAGTAGGAGTGTTATGTTGCACTCCCCACTTCCACCCAACCTATCCTCTATTCTGTCTCCCCTCTTTTCACCTCTATCAAATATTTCCAGCACCCCAGGAGCAAAGAAGAGCTCACTCTCTCTCCACATGGGAAACTTAGTTTGTTAAAGTTGCTCCCCAGAAGCCAGGAGATGTGGGTTTTCATGCAAGGCACATGGCTGTTCTATTAATAGCAACTACATGAAAAGTATAAACATACAGATGCTGGTTATGATGCTTCTGAAGAAGGACTTCAATTCCCAGAAGGGTGACAGTGGCATGGCCTTTTCCATTTGGTGTGGCCAGTATGGGCTTTAGTGAGTCCCCAAGAATGCATGCTTCTGTCCTGCCTCATTTGAGAGCCTCTCTTTTGTGTCTGTCTCTGTCTTTGTCTGTCTTTCTCTGTGTGTGTCCCCCTCTCTCTTACACACACCTATGCTATTAAATGTGGGGTTAGAAGTGACCTTAGCAATTAACTAAGGTGATCAAAGTGATCAAAGTGAGGCTAAGGACCAAAGAAAAGAATTTGCCTAAAATCAGACAGCTAGTTAGTGTCCTTACCAGTGTTCTGAATTCCAATCCAATGATCTTTTCACACCATCATGAGATTATTTTTTCATGTGTTTTATTTGCTTGCTTGCTTCTGTTTACTATGTCTTGAAAGGAGACCCAATCTAGATTTTTTTTTTTCCTCTGAAAAATTGAAACAGTTCCCAGGTAGAGCCCAGGTCCCCTAGATGAGATTTCCCCAGAATCCTGCCTCCCTTTTATTATACTTAAATGTTTCAATTTGAGGGGAGTGATTTCATTGAGTTTTTAAATGTTCCCCATGGGAGACTGTCTCATCCAACATGGCAGGAAGACCTGGTCCCCTCACCTGCCCATATAATAAGTGATAAGTATGCTTGTCTCATCCAGAAATGGTGTGACTCCTTCCTGACTTGATCTAAATGTGCAGTCATTTGTGACACTGAAGATTTCCCTGCTAATGCAGCTGCTGTGCTAAGGTCAGAGAAGGGGGCTGTGCCTATGCACACTCACTTTGGTCGGTGCTGCAGCTCAAGGCCAGTGGAGCCTGCAAGGCACATTCAGCTGAGGGGATAGTTAAGCCTAGGGGGCAGTCCTGACAAGTCATTTTACCCAGGCCCCTTGGATGCCTGCAGACTGCAGAGATTTCACTCTACTTGCATCCCTGGCTCTGTCTACAAGCCAAGCTGCGGACATCAATTTGTTTCAGGAGAAAGAGTGCCACCTTCTGGCTGCAAACTCTCTCTGTCTACAGTAATGCTGTTGAAAACCACAGGGCTGCTATTTTCAAGCTGCCCGGTGCCTGAAGGGGTCAGATCCCCCCACAGTGAGGGGAAAACAGGCCACCTGTAAAACTGACACCAATTCCCCCATGTCAGACAGTGAGCCAGTGACCTTTCCCAAAAAACCTTGGCAGAGCCTTTGTAGCACATGTCTTTCTCCTTCCTTACGGTTCCTTTCTCCTCTCTGACCCAGAATAGAAAGACGGTCCAGGGACTTCTAGTTCAGCTAAGGATTCCAACCGTGAAGAGGCTGCCCCAGGTCTCACAGTAGCCCCCTTTTATTCCCACACAGACTTCTCTCACAACAAGGAAAGGCTGGATTGAATTCATACAGTTCAAATGTCTCTCTCTTTGCCTGCTGTAGAAATTTTGCAGCTGAAGTTTCTTCACTTCTGCTTTGCTACAGGCCTCTCTCCCCTCTGCACTATAGTTTGTAATGCAGCTCTTTGTGTTCATTTTTGATTGCTCCTATTAGAGCCCAGGTCCCAGGAAAGGAGGTTCTATATCGAAGTCTTTGCATCCAGGAGGACTTCCTGCCAGTATACCAGATAAGAACCAGCTCCCCACTTTGATTTCTCAAGGGCCTCTGAAATCAAATTCGCTCTCCTGGCCCCTTAAAAATTTCAGCAGAAATCATATTGCAATATATAAATAAATCAAATAAACATATCGTACACTTTAAACTTATGCAATGTTATATATCAGTTATATCACTATTTATTACAATTATTTTTTATTAATAAGTAGATAAATTAAGATTTTTAGCTGGAGTTTCAGTATCAAAGCCTCAAAAAGTAATAGAATGAATCGACAGAAAAGTAGAAGGATATAGTAGACCTGAAAAGCACTATGAACCAATTCAGCATAATTAAGATTTATACAATCTTCACACAACAGTAGGATACAAATTCTACTCAAGTTCCCATAGACTAAAAACCAGGATACACAGGGACATAAAATCAGGTGCAAAAATTTCATGGTCTAAAAGTATTGAAATCATACAGAGTCTGTTCTCTCATTACTGTGGAATTATGTTAGAAATCAATATCAAAAGATATTTGAAAATAATCCACATGTTTTCAAGGCAATGTGACGTTTGCCAAGAGATCTTTGACTTAGCCTTTGAAAGCCTCAATGAAGTTAAAAGACTGAAAAAATACAGAGAGTGATTGCAGAGAAGGAAGCATTTAAATGAGAAATGAATATCAAAATGAGAAATTAATAAAAAGGATACTTTGAAAACCCCATGTATTTGAAAATTAAATGTCCACTTTTAAAGGATGGGTGTATCTAAGAAGCCATAGCAAGAAAAATTAGAAAATATCTGTAACAGAATAAAAATGAAAAGAGAATTTATCAGAATTTGCTGCATGCAACTGAAGCTGCTCAATACCACTAAATACAATGTGGAATCTGGAAGGGGTTTTATTTCTAATTACTCCAATAAGCAGATAAGAAACACAGTGATTTTGCATTTGACAAAGTTTCTCCCCAATTTTTCTGAATGTTCGTCTTTTGAAATAAAGGGAATAAGATCCTGCTGGGAACTCCACTTACCTCTGCTCTCATCCTACCCCCAGTAAAGGTCCTTGGAAGCAGAACTGCAGCATCACAGCCCAGAGCTGGAAAAATGCCAAATGTCATGATTTTCCACCAAAGGAAGCTCTAAAGCCTTACAAAGCCACTGCGTATCTCACTTTATTTATCTGTAAAATGGGCATAATAGAAGCGTTGCCTGCTAGGAAAACTGTAAGGATTGAGATAAAGAGGGATTGAGACCTCACACCCAGGAAGTACTCACAGGAGGTCAACTACTGTCACTACATTTATTCTCTCACTCAACAAACTCTAGTTGGTTATCAGGTTGATCTTGTTTTTCACTTAGTTCCCAACAAGGTATGTGGCAAAAATTAAGTCTACAGTAATCAGTTGTTTAATTAATTAGGCAATTTATTTCATAAAACAAAACTATTGATGGCAAGAGGCACGTGAAAGACAAACATCTTCAAGGAAGGTGAAAAAGGCCCAGAGTGAAGTATAAGGAACAATCATTTGGGGGCCATACCTAGAATAGCAGGAGGGAAGACATCTCTTGAAGGTGGACATAGTCAAGAATGTTCAACGAGAAAAGATAATCACATCATTAGATGGCCCTGGGAAAATGAATGTGTTAGTGTTAGTTGCTCAGTCATGTCCAACTCTTTGCAACCCCATGAACTGCAGCCCGACAGGCTTCTTTGTCCATGGAATTCTCTAGGTAAGAATACTGGAATGGGTTCCCATTTCTCTCTCCAGGAAAAACTGAATATCCACATGCAAAAGATTGGCACTGGATCCCTATATAGTACCACTCATGGGCTTCCTACATGGCTCAGTGGTGAATGAATCTGCCTACCAAGGCAGGAGTTGCAAGAGACCTGGGTTCAATCCCTGAGACTGAAAGATTCCCTGGAGGAGGACATAGCAATTAACTTCAGTATTCTTGCCTGGAGAATCCCATGGACAGAGGAGCCTGGTGGCCTATAGTCCATGGGTTCTCAAAGAGTCGGATATGACTGAGCTTGCACGCATAACACCACTCAGGCTTCCTCAGTGGCAGAGCAGTAAAGAATCTCCTTGCAATGCAGGAAACGCGGGTTCAATCCCTGGCTTAGGAAGATTCCCCTGGAGAAGGAAATGGCAACCCATTCCAGCGTTCTTGCCTGGGAAATCGCATGGACAGAGGAGCCTGGCAGGCTGCAGTCCATGGGGTTGCAAAAGAGTCAGACACGACAGACATAAACAACAACAATTACACCACTCATGAAAATTAACTCTAAATGGATTAAAGGTTTAAATGTAAGATCTGAAACTGCATCTACCTTGAACTCATACAATATCATGTAATCAATTATACATCAATAAAGCTAGAGTGAAGGACAGGGAAGCCTGGCATGCTGCAATCCATGGGATCGCAAAGAGTTGGATACGACTTAGCGGCTGAACAACAAAAAAGCTAGAAAAATACAAATGAAAAAATTAAAATTAAAAAAAAAACTTTTTAAAGTTAGGCATAAGCAAAACCCAGGCCTTCGTCCACAGGTGTCTGGACCACTGCCCTCACTAGAGAATGGGGCTGGCACTGCTGTCCTGATCAGATTCCAGCTCCATTAATCTACCTCTTTGCAGGCTTCACATGCTGAAGGACTCTTCCTCTCCTGCACTATTCCAACCTGCACAATTACCAGGACTTGTGAAGCTAGCCGAGCAGCCGAGGCTTTCTGTGGCAGGTTCTCTAGGTCAGCTGTGAGAGGGGCCTCCAGCCCCCAGTGCTGAGGGTCGCTGTGGGCAGACCATAGGCAGCAATCCTGGTTGTCCCAGCCAACAGCGCCCCCTTCCGGGTTAAAATTATTTTTCTTCTGATGCTCAAAGGCAACCAGACTCTCCGTGGGTGTTAAGTGGCATGCACAGTTGGCAGGGAGGGTGGATTTCTCAGGGACCTGCCATTACTCACTCTCCATACTCAGCCTGCCCCGTGCTGAAGCAGTAGNATTTTTCTTCTGATGCTCAAAGGCAACCAGACTCTCCGTGGGTGTTAAGTGGCATGCACAGTTGGCAGGGAGGGTGGATTTCTCAGGGACCTGCCATTACTCACTCTCCATACTCAGCCCGCCCCGTGCTGAAGCAGTAGAACCTTCCGTTTGTCAGGCATGGAGGACATCCATTACTCAAGCACGAGGTCGTGAGCAGTGGGGAAGAGAGAAGTGGTGCTTCTGAGGAGCTGGCTGGCTGGCAGGTGAACCATCTGGAGACGCTTGAGGGCAGGTAGCTCTATTCTGCCCACACAGCATCACTGAAGAACACCCACTATTTGGGTGTTCACANGTTTGGTCTTCAAGCTGTAAACATCACAAGCAGCTAATAAGCTTTAGGAAAGAAAAGGAAATTGACATTTAGTATAGAGGTTCCACAAAACCAATGAAAGGCTATGCAAATGAGCTAGAGCAGACAGATTTGCATATCCTTGTTGGTTTCATGATGATATTCTCAGCGTGAGCCTGGCTGACTTGCCTTTTTACCTCTTGGGATGTGGCATGTACTAGTGGTAGAGTGCCCTGCAGGGTCAATTTAACAAGTGTAACATTGTGATTTTCCATGAGGTTTCTCAGAACCACTGAGCAAAATGTGGCAATAAATAGTGGCAGAGGAAACCGATCTTTGAAGTAAGTGCTTTGGCAGACGGGGCAGGGAGGGACATTCCATCAGTCTTTAACGTTGCCAGGGTAGGATGAGCAAGTTTTGGTACTGGTATCATTGCATTTTGAAATAAATATATACCCACCAATTCCTCTGCTCTTTTGTTTTAGTCACTAAGTTGTATCTGACTCTTTGGGATTTCTCAGGCAAGAATACTGTGGTTTGCCATTTCCTTCTTCAGGGGGTTTTCCGGAACCAGGAATCGAACCCTCATCTCCCACAGTGCAGGCAGATTCTTTACCACTGAGCTACCTGGGAGGCCTTCCTCTGTTCTTTTGAGAGTGCTACATGCCCACACCAAAACTTCTGCTCAGAGACCAGAGAGATTTTGCAAGCCTCTGTTGGCTGTATCAACACCAGAAAAGCAGGCTAAGGAATCTGCTTTTGCCACTATCCTGTTAGAATAAGAGATAGTAGCCTACTGGCCAAGTTGTGTATTTGTTTGATTAATTGTATGTCTTGCCAGACATTGACACGTGGAAGCATAATTGCATGGTGACCAAGAAGGATTTGCTGTTGTCAAGACTGGGATTTGAACTATATGCTCTGGCATCCCTTCCCACCTTGGATTCTCACCTATATGTGAGAGCTGTGAGCATTAAATGAGAGAGAAGGCAAATTCTTACCATGCCTGGCTCATAGTAAATGCCTAATAGATAATAGTAAATGCCTAATAGATACTATCAGAATTTTGAAATACTTTCCAAATTATAATCAGGTTTTCCTTTGTAATATAAAAATTTTAAACCATCAAGGTAACTTTTGGAAGAAGAGAAAGGAAATGAAATCCACCCCTGAAACGGACTTGGAGGAATTTAGAGGGTCTTTTCCAAGCTGTTATAAAACACCTCTGAAGTAAATTTGCCCATTTCTGCCCACACCAATCTTATAACATTCCAGGAATAAAATCTGCACTTGAGTTTAAAAATAAAATGGTGGAACAAACTGAATTAGAAGTCCTTGGCAGNATTAGTAGGCTACAGTTTAAACAACAACAACAAAAAAACATTATATGATGATCTAAGAAAACTTGCCATTCAGTTTTGAGGGATTAACACAGAAAAATGGAAACAATGTAAAGTTCAGACTTGATTTATCTAAATTCCTGTTTGAACCCAGGTGACCTCAAAACTGCTGCAAGATGGAAAAGTAAATCACTTCTCTAGACTGTTAATATTGTACAGCACCTTTATAGTCAAATATAATGTCTGATATGCCAGGAATCAGAACCAAATGGCCAAAAAAAAAAAAAAAAAAAGAGAGAAAAAAAAAAAAAAAAAAA